>CAUYSK010059910.1:0-78065 GCA_963575035.1 Avahi laniger
TGTAAAGCACCTAGCACAAAGCCTGGCATGTATAGTAGGTGCTCAAAAATGTTGGTTCCTTCATAATGTTTAGAAGTACTGCTTCAAACCTATGGCATCAACCTGACCTCTCACATCTCCATGAGGTTTGTATGTTGCTGACATCAGATTGCACCTTGATGTTATCATCATTAAATACATTTCTGAACTAGATGCAGGGGAAAAAGACAACATATTAAAATCAACCAAGATTAGAAAACTCAAGGGAAGAATGTGCATTTTATCGATTTTCTTTAATTCCGTATGACTCAGAGCAATGTCACCTCATAGTGCTTTGCAAATATCTGTTAATCCCCAGCAAAGAGCAGAAGGCTCTGTCTCCTCACTTGTATAATTCAGAAATCAACCTCCAGGTCCAGGTCAGCTGTGTCCCTTGACACCTATTTTCTAGCTTGCAGGATTTACAGAGAATCATAAATTGTTTTTTGTTAAAGTGACTGCTAAGAGAAGCTTGTAAGGCCATAGTTTAATACAGTTATGAAACTAGATTCCAGTGCTGCTAACCTGGCAGTCCTGTGACCGCCCTCCACCCTCCAAGGACAAATTAATTTAAAGTAGATGAAGAAGAACTACAATTATTACTTTTTGGAAGGCCAGGGAGTGCTTGTTAGGAACAAAATGTGCAATCGAATGCTAATAATGGTTCTGCAGTCTGAGCATTTCTGAATAGTTTAGGTATACAAATTGCTTTTGGTTGCTGTAACTCTGTTTCTTGCGAAATTTGCTCCTCAGGGGAAGTGTAAAAGAAAAATGGAAGTCTTTCTTAGGTCTGCTGTTCAGGGAAAAATAGCATTGCTCTCATAGAATGAGGGATAAGGAGGGAGGAGTGGGTGGCTATATCATAATTATTTATCTCTATTTTTTCATTCGTATAAGAGACAGCATTGCTATTAATCAGGTACATTACAATGGTTATTTTTGCAATATAATCTTCAGGTGACATAGCAAAGGTAGAGTGACATCACTTTGAATTACCACTGAAGGAACATAGAGCCCTAATTCCTCCACTGGCCTAGACAGAACCAGGTTTCTGTGCCTCTTCCAAGCACCTTGAGGTTAAGTAGTAAGACATTTCTTGGAAATGCAAGTGACAAAATATTGTAATAAAACAATAATAGTACTCTGACTTTGTGAAATATCTTGCTTTTAAATAGCTTGAGATGCTTTCATGTATTTTTCCCCTTTTAAGAAACTGGAAATATTTTCCATATATGCTTCTATATGTTAGAATAAAAATTGTTTGGGTTTTATTGATCCCTACATTGCAGGATTATACACTCTAAGCTACACATGCCCTGCTCCTTCAGGGACAGGAACAGCCCTGTTGAATGATTAACTGTGGGTCTAGAATCTATAACACACGGGTGTTAGTAAATTCCTAGCCACTGCCTTGCTTCAAGTGGATTTAGGCAAGTATTTTCTCCTCCATGGGTTTTTGTTTGTCTCTCCAGGGAATGTGGGTTAATATGGAAAAAGCCACTGTTGCCTGTGCCATGTGATATCCACTGACCCAGGAGTGCTACAACGGGCTTTCTCCGAGGTTTTGAGGGAGGCTGATGGTGAGAGAACACAAAAGATGATGGTGGATACCCCCAGCAAGAATCTGCCCATCTTTGCCTTTAGCAGCCTCTTTGTAGATGTAGGCGTCCATTGAATTCCTGCATCCCATGCAGGGACACATGTGATTCGTTGGGACAGTTGCTTTGCTCAGTCATTGTTCCTACACCAAGATCTGTGGCCTTTTCTGAGATGATGGCAGACTCAGGGCCTTGACCAGTCACTCATGAGCTCTTGATGGATTTGTTTTTCCATCAAGAACCTCTTTCCTTCATTCCCTTGTTTTAGTCTTCATTCTTTTGAAAGTAAGCTTTCAACAAAATGCTCATCTCAAAAGAAAAGCAATGAACAGACCTAATAAGTTCACAATTTTACATCCAAAAGGCTCAATTGTGCACGTTTTCAAAAGCGAGGTCTTTATATTTGTATACAGTAAAAAAAAAATTATTAGACATAGAGAATAAAATCTCCTATATTTATCATTCTCTCTCAACTCCTCCTACTTTTTAGAATAACAAAACAATGAAAGGAGTTTGGGATAAAAAGAAATTTTCAACGCTGCCAAGAATGAACAATACCAACTCACATCTTAACAGGAATATCCACTCCTCTGTTCACACTCACGTTTCAGGCTCTGACTTTTATCTTATTGTACTGTGGCATTTCAGGTCTAATCCCCATCACTAAACCATAGTCTTAAACTGATTCAGCAAATTGAAGAGACTCAACAAAGGTGGATTTGCTGATGAGTGGTTTCCTTTTATCTCTCTAAGAAGCTGAAGTTAACATCCTTGCTTTTGGGCTTCTGCCAGTTTTTTGTTTGAGGACTCCAACCGGAGATCTCTTCCATTGACAGTGTATACATTAGGGAGACTTCCAAATATCATCTAAAAAGACAAAGCTGCCAAGAGACAGTAAACAGCATTCAATAAATAGAACCTGTTTGGGTGAATGCCTTCTGGTGCCGTATGTTTTGATGCAGTACTTGGACATTTTCCTAGTTGGTTAATAACTGATGAGCTATACGGAGGCACAAATATACAACTGTATGCAGAAAAATTCTTATTGGCCCTTATTCACCCACCATTAGCCCTTAGTCATTGAATACTAATGGCACCCTTCAAAAGTAATCAATCCCAGAGACTGAGAAGGCATTAAAAGATGGTTATTAGTATCCCGATAGGGTCCACACACTCTACGAGGAATGTCCCCAGGGTTGCAATATCAGGTATTTTTAAATTACTCTATTTAGAAAAGAGTGGATGGGAACTTTTCTAGAAAAATAATTACTTATAAAGCAAAGTCCTAACTGGATGGGCAAGCAAGAGGGTGCATGTCTTGGCTTCTATTTTCCTGGGAGACAGGAGGTTTTTCCCAGTGTTCTGGAAAGTTCAGCCCAAATCCCTCATTATTCTAGGATGGGGCTGTCCGGGGCTGTGGAAGCAGCAGATCCTTCCTTTGTTCCCGAGGCAAGCCTTTAGTGGCACAAACTGAAAAGGCTCCAGTGCACCCCCATCAGGTGTGCAAAGGGAAAGCCTCACACCAAACCGCAGGGAGAAAATCAGGAAAGCCATGTTTTAATTAATGAACAAAATAATTCGATTAGGGTACAAGTTGGCTTGCAAAGGTAAGGATGCAGAAAATAAGTAAGGAAACCTAGAAAAGTGGTGGGTGGAGGAGAAGGGAAAGGAAGGGAAGGATTATGGTAAAACTAGGAACAAAGTTGGTGCCAAACATGCAGCTATAAAAGCCCAAGACGCACAAAGAGGGCAGGACGATCAGTTACTCTTAAGACCAAACAAGCTCGGGCTCGTGGGACGTGTGGCTGTCTTCCATCTTCCAACCAGAAAGAAATGCCTCTCACAGGTTTTATCTGGAGTATCTGCAACAACATACCTACATCAAACACAGTGATCAGATTTTCCGTGGTTATTCAATATGATCCTTTCAACGTAGGCAGAAGAGAGATGACATCTCCAGGGTCAAAGGTGTGACAAAGGTTTCTCTCTGAGACAACGATCCGGCTCTATGTCTTCTCCTCTCCTGCTTCTCTCTTTAGCTCTCTGCATAGAAGGGAGGACAAGGGAAAGGAAATACTAACATATACTCATTTTTTCTCACTATATGCTAAGTGCTGGAATAGGAAATTTTCGTACGTTATTTCATTTTGTCCTTTCAATAAACTTATGATGGAAGTTTTTTTCCCATTTCCCCCACTTTATAGATGAAGCCAGAGTCCCCCAAAAGTGAATAAATTTACCCCACGCTGATACATGTCAGAGCCAGGGTTTAGACCTACAGCTGATTAGACGATACATCAAATATGGCGATAATTTCTGTTGGAATGAATCAATTGGCAAGATCCTTCTAGCTGACTATCACATACCCAGCACTGGAGATGTTCCGCAACTCCACCAAGCTCCCCTATCTATTGCTCATTCTCAGCATGGGGAAACAGGGAAGGAAAAAATAGCTGTGGATAAAAGAAGACTAAAAAGAATTTGATCTTTTTCATATTCCAGTGATGTTTCATTTTTCTATCTTATTCTCTTTTTTCCCCCTAATCATTCTCCCTTAAGCAATATATATTGGTTGGGATATTAAAAATGAGCAGAAAACCATTTTGTTCAGCTACTCTTTTAAGCAAGACAGAGCTTGCTAGAGGTAATTTCAATCCACTTTGGAGAAAAAGACTGCCCGCTCTGGCATGTTTTTATCTGTAATACCATCGGGCTGCAGATGAATTCGGGACAAAGCATCTTCATTGCATTATGTGCGAGAGAAACAGAGTCAAAGTCATCTTAACTTTGTAATGAATAGGATTTTGTCAGAGTGAATATTTGGCTCCTGGGAGGTTAAAGGAGAAACAGGACTAAAATGCTTTGATAGTCCTGAGACTCGCACAGCGAAATGAATTTATTGCTTTTGGGAGAGTCCCCGGTGGACGGCACATAATGAAACTTGCTATCTGATAAGGCTGCCTTGGTGAGGCAGGAGTCGCATACTGATACCCGGCTGCCAGGAGACCTAAGGGGACCCTCACACCTGCAGCAAAGGGGGCAGATCCCCGCCCCCTACTCTGTCCGTCTGCGTGAACAGATATGCAGAATAAATGTGCAAAAGCTCCTGGCGGGTGAAAGGGGGTCACAGGCCTATCGTCAGCGCTGTTCGAAACCATTCATTCTCAGGGTCTGCCATCCAAATATGAGACCGACTTAGCATGAATGAGAAACCGACAGCCTGGCTGTGCTTGGAAGAGCTGCAGAATGAATCACACCAATTTGTTTCCTGAAAGGAGTGTTTTTGACAGCTCCAGAGGCCCAGGTGAGATACCCGGGTGCTTAATAACAAAATAAATTAATTTGGCACCTCTGACCTCTACCCACAAGGCTACTCATTGGACAGAAGAAAATTGACAGAGTGAGAGAGAGAGAGAGGGAGACAGACAGACAGACAGACAGACAGCCCTTTGGAAGGGGTGTGTAAGGGGCTGATGCTTTTTTGTGTAGAAGAAAAGAATTGTTGTAGGGAGGGGCTTTTGGTGTTTCCAGAGAATGAAAGGGTAAAACATTTCCACAACCTCTAAGATGGAGAGAAACCCGAGAGAATCACACAGTACAAACCATGTCAAAATGGAAAACATGGGAGTAGAAGGAAAGAAATATAAACACTATCTGGACATAATTCCAATGAATAGCGATTAAGAGGAGGAGACAAATCCATTTGTCACTGTCTCTCCACCCCTAGGAGGAAGAGCTTGAAGCTTCCATTCCTATTTATGTATTTGTAATATTAAATCATTTCAGTAGTTTATCTTACGTTTCACTGGATTGGATGCTGCCTAATAATAGAGACAGAATTACTGGATGGAGTAGAAATGGTACAACCACTTGGGAAAACAATTTGCCATTATCTCCTAAGGTTGAAGCTTATTACACTCTAATACCTAACAATTCCACTCCTAGATATAGACCCAAGATACATTCTTGCACATATATGGCAGGGGGTGTGTATGATAACATTCATAACACTAAAACCTGGGTACAAGTGTCCAGAAGAGAATAAATAAAGGGTAGATTCACATCATTGAATTTCACATAGTAGTCAAATGAACCACAGCAACTTGGCAATAGTGTAGCTAAATCTCTGCAATATGATATTAAGTAAAAAAAAAACATCAAAATGAAATATACCTCTTTATAAAGTTAAACACAACTAAGAATATGGATTTTTAAAGGACTACATATATATGGAAAGAACATCTATATTCCTGGCCGGGGGCCATGGTTCACGCCTGTAATCCTAGCACTCTGGGAGGCTGAGGCCGGAGGATCACTTGAAGTCAGGAGTTCGAGACCAGCCTGAGCCAGAGTGAGACCCCCGTCTCTCCTAAAAGTAGAAAACTTAGCCGGCTGTGGTGGCACGCTCCTGTAGTCCCAGCTATTCAGGAGGCTGAGGCAGGAGGATCACTTGAGCCCAGGAGGTTAAGGTTGCAGTGAGTTGGGCTAATGCCATGGCACTCCAGCCTGGACAACAGAGCAAGATTCTGTCAAAAAAAAAAAAAAAAAAAAAGAGAGAGAGAACATTTATATTCCTATACACACACCTGTATAATAAAGCATAGCACTGATGACCAGAGAATTCAGGATGAGAGATGGGCTGGGGAGACCATGTAATTGGATGTAGGTTGTCAAGGTCCTGGCTTTTATTTTAGGTGGTGGTGTGCAGGGGCTTAATATAAATAACCAAATAGTAAATAAATGGAATTGGATCATTCACGGGCCCATGATGAAACTGTGTCATTCCAACTGTGTTGATGATGAAGCCAATTCTGGGCACCTGAGATCCACAGGGGGAAAAGAAAAGAGAGAAAAAAAGAACAAATTATGCTGGTCCCAGAACACTTCATTAACAGGATTCCATAGTCATGATGATAAAATAAAATATTCAAATGCAACCAGGCTCCTGGTTTTATTGGTAGTAATGTTAATCATAATTAGTACTCCAAGCAGAGTGGTTCTTACCTGCTGATCCAAGTTCATGGCTCTTGAATCAAGCACTAACATAATTCAGATGAAGGAATAATTCTTTTTCCTAAATATTCCAACATGTATTTTTTCAACATTTTATAACGAATATACCAAATATACAGAAAAGTTGCAAGACTTTTACAACCAACATCCATATATACCTACCACCTAGATTCCACCATTAACATTTTACCTTACTTATTTTATTCCTAACCATCCATCCTTCTACCCATCAATCAATCCATCTTAGTTTTTTTTGTTGCATTTCAAAGTAAATTGCAAATATCAATATATTTCTCCCTAAATACATCAGCATTCCTATCTTTAACTAGATTCAACATTTATTTTCATTTTTGATTTATAGGGGGCTAGAAGTAAAAAAAAAAAATCAAAGCATTTCTTGAGTGAGAAAGCAAATTGAGTGTCAAGTGGATTTGGAATAGAAAACAATAAAAAGAATGCGCTTGAAAAAAATGCTCTTAAATAAATGAGCTCCGGCATCTGCGGAGAGGCATGTCTGGGGCACAGAGAACTGTTCTGTTTGCAGAAGAAGACAATGGATTCTGAATGTGGCCCGAGAGAAACCCAAGCCAGAGCCGGGCAGCACAAGGGTAAATGCACTTTCAGAACTATGGAGAGGCTAAAACAAACCCTCAAATCTGAACAGTCCACACATCAGCTTACATGGACTCCGCAATCGGAGGGCTTCCAAGAACATTGCTGTTCAGCCTTTGTTCTGAGCAGAGCTGGACAAGATCCTTCAGGTAGGAGGAGCCTGAGCACAAAGCCTGCGGTCTTACAAGCCAACATGACAGATTTGGACAAGGCATCTTTTACCCCAGCACAACGTCATGACTATCTGACAAAGGGGTCAAGGTAACTATAGCTGCCACTCCCCCAAATCGGTACCTTTCTGCTGGGGACTTCTAGGTGGTTGGAGGGATTTCCATTCCATATTCTTTAAACTCCAATTCAGAAGAAGACACTATAGATTTAGTTGCTACCATCTCAGGCTAGCCCATTGTATACGTCTTCTGCCTCCCACCAAATAACGACTCCCCTGAATTAGATCTGCCAAAAGTGATTGGGGAAAACCAATTCTTGACGTGATTGAACTGTTATCAGAGGGCTCCCGTGAAAATGTACAGATGTAATTTGGGTGGGGGTAAAACGTGAACATATTTAGTTTGTAAGATTAATAATAATTTACTTAGAAGAGCGTAATGCTTTCAAGCAGAGGTTGGCAAACAAACGATGGCTGGCAGGTCAAATCTGGCCCACAGGCTGTTTTTATAAATAAAGTTTTATTGGAACACAGCCATGCCCATACATTTATGTATTGCATATGGCTGCCTTTGTGCTCAACAATAACGATGTTGAGTAGTTGCAACAGAGATACAAAGCCTAAATTATTTACTTATTGGCCCTTCACGGAAAAATTTGTCAGCCTCTGGTTTAAAGGAATAGCTTTCAGGCAAGTTATATTTTGATGGAATGGAGAGAAAGGCTGAGCATTGTTTTTTAGACAGCAGTCCCTTGGGTCCTAGGGGAGCTAAGGAGTCTCCCATAGATGTGTGTCTCCTTTCATGATCATACGTCATCAACCAAAGAAATTCTGCTCTATACTTTGGGTTTCTGGATAAGAGTGCACTTGAACAAAGGGTTCTACAAGTTTTTAAAAGTTTTAAAAAACACTGTCTAGAGCAGTGATTCTCCACCCTAGCTACACCATAGAATTTTCTGGGACCTTTCAAAAAATACCAGCACCCTGCCCCTCAACCTAAAGATTCTGATTCATTTGACCTAGAGTGGAGCCTGGGTATTGAAATAAAAACAAATCAAACAAAGCGAAACCCAAAGCAAACTTCCCAGGTGATTTGACTGTACATCCAGTTTGAAAAACCATTGGTCTAGAGAGGAAAGAGGTCAGTGATGTGTCCATAGAGGCCTTAGACAGTTAAGGAGTCTGATGAAAGTGCTGAAAAACTGCCAGGACAGACAAAAGGGAACCCAAAGAGGGAAGAGAGACACAAAATATAGGAGTTGAGTCAGGACTTTCATAGGTCAAAGTCTCTTAAAGTTGATGTATATCTGTTGTAGTTTAGCCGACGGTGCAAGTCAGCTTAATGTATTCCCTCCAGGCCACTTAAACTGGGATGACTGCAGTTAAAAGGAACAATTTAGAAACATATTTAATGTTGGCCTTGATTTAAAAGAATAACCTAACTAGAATTTTTAAATATACGGCGCTACCACGCAATCATTCTAGTACCTAGTCTAGTCCTCGGGGCCTTGTAGGAGGTTATTTCAGATACAGAAGTGGATGATAAATTGGCAGCGAGGAAGAAAAATAGCACAAAAGATGCGTCCTTTGTTTCCACCGACAGAAACTTAGGCTGTATTCTTACATTCATGTGAGATTCTTTCTAGAGAATTCCCTAGCCCCCCAGCCATGCTCCAAAAATTTTTCCCAGGAGTTTTTGGTGCTCAGAGGGTCCGCCGTATGTAAGGGGAGGGAGAAGAGTGGAGAGGCTGGATTAGGAAGGTCCTATGGTGGCAGATGTGGGGACCCCTGAAGCTTTCTCTCGTGAGAAAAAGCTCTCATTTCACAAGTAAGCAACCAGAAACTAGAATCACTCAGGATCCTAGTGATAGCTGAGGAGGAGGCTTTTCCTTTCCTTTTGAGAATGGTGCCTTAAGTCAAATGGCCTTCTAGAGATTTCTGCCCCTGCTTACTGGGACCCGCAGTTCCCAAGTACAGGACGGGAAGGACAAATGGGACTCTGAAACAGTTGTGAGGAGATTTCTTTTGAAAGCCCCACCCAATGTGCTGGGACGGAGAAGGAGCATGCAGGGCCAGGTGGGGAGAGCAGGAGCGCAGCCTTGAACATGCATTCTTCCCTGTCAGGCATGAACTTTTATTTCCAAAAGTGTTCCTTTTTCCTAGAATGCCTTTCATCCTCCTATACCTGGCAAATGTGACCCATATTTCAAGATCATTTTTAAAAGTCACCTCCTGGACAGGTGCAGTGGCTCCCACCTATAATCTCAGCACTTTGGGAGGTTGAGGTGGAAGGATCGCTTGAGGCCAGGAGTTTGAGACCAGCCTGAGCGATATAGTGAGGCCCCATCTCTACAAAAAAAGAAATGGAAAAACTTAACGAGCACATGTCTGTGGCCCCACCTCCTAGGGAGGCTGAGGTGGGAGGATCCCTTGAGCCCAGGAGTTCAAGGTTGCAGTGAGCTAAGATCAGGCCACTGCACTCCAGCCTGGGCCACTAAGTAAGACCCTGTCTCAAAAAAAAGTCACCTCCCCTGTGGAGTCTTCCCAGACTACCCGTGACAGAATTGGTTGCTCCCATGGTGTTCCCACAGCACTTGATTTATTTCTCTATTCTATCATTCTAATTATCTGTCTCCAAATGCGTCTGCCCTCTAGGCTTT
Organism: Avahi laniger; assembly: GCA_963575035.1. Lineage (NCBI taxonomy): Eukaryota > Metazoa > Chordata > Mammalia > Primates > Indriidae > Avahi > Avahi laniger. The sequence continues at coordinate 10,071 of CAUYSK010059910.1, forward strand.
CAGCCCCTTGGAGCATTGGTGTCAGTCCCAGAGGACCCTAGTTGTGCAGCCCAAAGGAGACACTACATACCCTTATGAAATAAATCTACCTTTTCTTTAAAACCAGTATCTTTAAACTGAGCTTAAATTGCCTCTTTAAAAAAGCACAGGTAAATTATGATTTAGAAGATACACCCAACTATAAACATTTAATAAGAACTGACTATGTTCCAGGTATTGTGATCTATTGGGGGATGCAAAGTTGAATGCGATATAATTTCTGGCCTCTGGGGTGTTGCAGTTTAGTGGGGACACAAATAATCAGAGGAGAGTGAGCTAAGCCACTTTGGAGGCATGAACAAAGCATTATGGAAGCAGAGAAAGATGTGTTTGCCTCTCTTGCATATTGCAAGAAAGACTGCCTAGAGCAAGTGTGAGAATTTAGGCAAACTAGTAACCGTGAATCTTGGGCGGGGGCAGGGAGGGTAGGTAGGAGAAGGTGGATGGAGGATTTTAGAGAGTTTAGGTCTAGAATTGAGGTGGGGAGAAGAATACAAAAATGTACTCTCCATTGATGAAGGGGAATCTACTCTTTTCTTGTACCATGACAGTCCTGGAGGTGACCGTTCTCAAAAGGAAAAAAAATGACCATTCGTTCAGCCCATTAGTATGACCCCAAATTGACAGGCCACGGTCTGGGGGTCCACAGGATAGAAAAAGCTTTTTCCTGTAAAACGAGTCCGATCCCACACGACCCAGCTGGCAACAGCAAGGTTCCCACATCATTTTGTCAGGGAGAGGCCAGTAATTTTAGGGTGGGAACTGATCCATTTACACAACGCGAGAATTTCCCTCATGCACAAAGTATTCCATAGCAATTTGCGGCCTCACAGAATGCCATTTATAGTTCCAACAGTGGCAGGAAAATTAGGGGGCAGAGTGATGATTTCTCTGCCCGCAAAGCTGAAGGGTGCATTGGCCACGCTGGTCTACTTTTCCTTTCAAGCTGGGGAGGGACCGCTCTGCTGGACTTTCTGCATTGAAGAAGCAAAGCAAAAAGTCCAATCAGCTCTCCTCTTAGATATTGTCTTGTGGCTTGAAAGTCTCTTTATCAACTGCTAACTATAGCCTAGGGTCTGAAGTCATTATCCAGAATAATGCTCCATCTTCATTTAAAAAAAAAAAAAAACATCTTAAATGCTTCTTCAGGGAGGCAACCTGGGCACAGGAAACTGGATCTCAAAGCAAACAAGGTCCCCAAAGAAGACCTGACTGTATTGCATAAAGCTTCCCCATTGTCATGGCTAAACAGTTCATTTAAATGTTGTACTTTATTCTTGCTAAATACTTGGATGGTTCCCAATTTGCGCTTTGCAAGGAAGAAATAAACATGCTCTTCCCGTCTGGATTGCATGGAGTGGTGTTCATAGCAGGATCTCTCTGTGTTGTGCACAGCTAATTAGGTGGTGATGGATGTAAATTGCACTGCTGGCTTTCAGGCTCTCAGCCCCACTCTCCATTGCTTCTGCTTAAAGGAGAGAGGCTGAAATATTAAGAAAGCCCAACCGTATCTTTATCCATGAAAATAAAGCCTAAACGGACAAAATAACCCTTTAGAAGAGCAGGAGAGGTTTCAGAGACGAGGATAGCAGAAGTGGGTCCCACCCAGACCCTGATCTGATTTTATAGCAGAGGATTATGAGGAAAATGTTCTGTGAGTCTCCTTTAATGTGGAAAGAAGAACAGATGCTCTTGCTTGCAGGAGTAGAAATGTCCCTCCTGGTCTCTGAATGTTTTGTTCAGAGATGCATAAATGAGTGTCATGGTAACACCTTACCTTTGTAAGTCATGTTGAAGTTTTATGCCTTTCTTACATGAAACCTCCTCGACCTGTCCAATAACAAGTTTATTAAGTGGGTCACGTTGATAACCCCGACATAAAATTAAAAACCCCTAAAGGTGAATGATTCAGCGAAGCCACCCTGCTAATGAATGGTGAAGCAGACGATCCCAATGTCACATTTGCCATGAGTCTCATGCTGATGTAGCCACCGCCAGGTAGCCATCTTAGCATTATATTTATATGATTTGGAATTTGGTTTGCAGGCTCATTTTCAGTAGGTCGTTTTTTATTTATGACTTTCTCTCTGTTGCATCTTTGATGTTGAGAAAGTAAAAATTAGCTCAGACAGGGAAAGTAAAATATCTGTCTGGTTACTCACCGTGCTGGGGATGACAGACACAGATAAAGCCAGCTGCAAAGTTAACAGCCACCAATATTCCTCCCAAGGACGCTTTGCCATTGTAACGTGTCATAACAACCCCCTCTTTTGAAGGAATCTCTCTGTCACTTATTCACTGAGAAATTGTTCTTTAAAATCAGAGTTTGTCTGAAATTCTGAGTTTGAAATATCAGTAAGAATGGAGCATTCCACTTTTGCCTGGAAGATTTTTTGCCTAAGACACTTTGCAACAGGGAAGTTGCCTCAGTTACTAACCCAATTATAGAGCTTTAGGTGTTCTGAACACAAAATTTCATATTAACTTAACTTTGTAGTTTCTGAGGAAATAAGACCCTAAGTCCACTTTGCAGACCTGTTGTTGACCCTTTTAGACACAGTTCTGCTTGGTGTTAAGTCTACTGAAACACTGCTCCATTCCCCAGTGACGTACTATGTCACACCTACTAGGATGGCTATAATCAAAAACACCGAAAATCACGTGTGGACAAGCATGTGGAGAAATTGTAGCACTTATACGTCGCTGGTGGGAATGGAAAATGGTACAGCCACTGTGGAAAACAGTTTGTTGGTTCCTCCAAAAATGAAACATAGATACTTGTGTCAAAACATGGAAATGAAAAGAAAACAAACAAAAACAACAAAAACTTAAACATATAATTATCATATGATCCAGAAATTCCACTAGAAGGTATATACCCAAAAAAATTGAAAGCAGGAACTGAAATAGATATTTGTGCACCTAGGTTCGTAGCAGTGTTTATTTCCAATAGCCAAAAAGGTGGAAACAACCCAAGTGTCTATCAGAGATAAATGGATAAACAAAATGTGGTATTCATATGTACTTAGAATATTATTCAGTCTTAAAAAGGAAGGAAATTCTAAAGCACGCTGCAATGTGGATGACCCTTAAGGACATTATGCTAAGCAAACTAAGGCAGTCACAGATACCGTATGATTGATTCCACTTACATGAGATGCTTAGAGTAGTCAGATAGAGACAGAAAGTAGAATGGTGACTGCCAAAGGCTGGGGGTATGGATAGGGAATGGGGCATTAATGTTTACATGTACAGAGTTTCAGCTGCGGAAGACAAAAGGAGTTCTGAGGATGGGTGGTGGAGGTGGTAATCAACGCCACTCAACTGTGCACTTACAAATGGTTAAGATGGCAAAAAAATTTTTCAGTTTTTAAAAATTTCACGCAAACTCCACTCTTCCTCCAATCCTATACTAACAATTTATTCCCTTCGTTTGGTGAGACACCCGCAGTTCATTTGGGGCTGCTGTCTCCCTCATAGCAACAAGTCAATAAACACGACCTTGTTGGACTATGGGTTTGTCCCAGATAGTCTTTGGTTGATCAGACTCAGAAAGCATTCACTATCCTCACACACACAAAAAAATGTTGATTTACTTATTTGTAAATGTGGAGGGGGTGGGGAAGCGAGATGGGATTTTTAATTCCCTGGCTTAATTACTTTCACCAGTTTGAAATTCTGACCATGTATCAAGCAGTAACGTGACGGTCTTGTGATCCTTTGCCTCTTTTAACAAAGCACATTCTGTGTCGCTCCCCCCGTCTCCCCCTGTTTTTCTCTGGTGTTTATTTATGACTTTTACGATATACATTGCTTGTGGTTAAATTTATGCTGCCAAATAATTCCATTGTAAATTAGGTACCGCTATTCCCTGGTCTTGTTTAGATTTCATCAGTGGAGCTCTATTAATTCGGAGATATTTTCAGTTACAGATAAATTGCTCTGTGCAATTTGCATTTCAGTAATTTTCTGATTTAGACATGGAGCTGGTAATGGGCATAATAATTCAGGAAGGTGAACTGAGGGGAGGGAATCTCCTGAAAGGCTTGCATCTTTAGCAACATCCCAAAATAGTCACTGTTTTCCACTATGCAGTATCCTCTTATATTTGAACAAATAAAAGTTAATTATCTTTATAAAGCAGTGCTGGAAATGGTGTTAGCTATTTGCCTCTCTTTGTAGTATGTTTTGTTGTCAATTTGAATTCGAATTGGTTTGATAAGGAGTTTTGCCCCAGGGGTCCATTTTAATAGCAGCATTTCTGATTTGTCATAATTTACTGGAATACACGGACTGTTAAAACCTAGATTCCAAAGACCAGCTCTTAGAAAGAAAGCATCAGTCGTTGGTTTTGTGGCTTGATTTCTGCTTGTGGATTATTAAGTCTCCCTTCTTCCATGAAGTGTTTCCTGACAATTTCTTTTGTGTTTATATTGTTTTTCTCACCTTTTCAGAGTATGATCTTCTTGAGACGGGGGCTTTGTTTGTTAAATTCTAGGACCAAATCCAGAGCTAGACAAGTAGTAGGTACACAGCAGATTAAGTAGAATGATCTATCAAATATGAAAACATAGTATTTGTCTGATTAAGAAGGAGAAGGAGGAGGAGGAGGAAGAGGAAGGAAGAAGAAGATGACGACGAAACAGAACTGAGAAGTGATTTATTGATTGGTTGCTTTGTCTTCAAAATTCCAAGCAAAATGTTCTGGATGATTTTTTCCAATATTGAATTCATGTATTTGTATGTACAGGCACTTAATCAACTTTCCTGACAGGTTGTTTTTGCCTTCTGAAAACAGTGCTTTTAAACAAAAAACTGGATCCATTAACTGATATGAAATTGCTCTAACCCTATGCACTACGTAAAGTGTCATACGTATGTGTGTGCACGTGTGTGTTTATATATTCACATACAAAATATTCAGGTTATAAAAGGGAAACAAGCTTCACCATTGCCCTTTAAGATGCTTCTCTCTCTTTTGAGAAAAATGTCATGCATGTTCACGAAAGTAAACATCATAGAAAAGAATAAAGCAATAACAAAAAAAATATCTTTTCTCAATCCCCTGGAACTACTCCTCAGAAACAATAATTATCAAAAGCTACTTATATAGCCTTCTAGAAATCTTTAATGAACATGCACACACATTCTATAGACTGTTGTGTTCATTGTTTGAATGTTGACTATAATAGACATCTTTTTATATCAGCAAATGTAGTTCTGTCTCAGTTTAATGGCTGCAAGGTATTTCCTTGTATGGATGCATCAAAGTTATTTAACAATCTCACATTGATTTAAATCTAGTATTTGCTATTATAATCAAAGTTAGAATGAACATCCTGTTACACATATACTTTGGTACACTTGCAGAAGATATGTTTGTTTTAAATTTTGATAGATATTGTAAAAAAAAGATGCCAAGTTATACTTCCATCATAGTGTATGGAAGTGAATTCTCACCAACACTGAGTTTTACCAAGATTTAAATTTTTTTCCAATCTGATGGATGCAATTTGGTGTCTCTTTATTGTTTCGAGTTGCCTTTCTTTAATTATGAACAATGTCGAGCACATTTTTTTGGTTGATATTTACTGCCATTTAAATTTCTTCGGTCTATGAACTCTCTGTTTTATAATCTTTGTCCCCTTTAATTAAATTATTCTTTCTCTTATGGATTTGTAGGAGTTTTTGTGTCTAATGAGGAAATTAGTCCTCTGTTATATTCATTTATTCATTATTCGAAAAATATTGAGTGACTATTATGTTACAGCCACTGGAGATAGAGCAATGAACAAAATAGGTAAAACTGCTGCTCTGATGCAACTTACATTTACTGGGAAGATGCAGAAAATAAATGAGATAAATAATCAGAATAGATAGTATGTAAGATAGGTGGGGAAATGTGAGAGCTTGAGAAATGTCCCTTCTGATTGGTTCTATTTTCTCAGTCAACTCTGAGGCTACCAGGGTGGGGTGCAAGGCTGGAGACTGAAGTTGGTAGAAGAGGGAGCTTTGACACGAGCAATTAGTTTTAGGTTGGCTTTCAACTCCTATTGGTAGAGGTGTGGGGGCCAGGTGAGAGGTGATCAGAAGTGTTGCAAATTCTTTTTGTCTCAGATTGTTTGTTTTTTGATTTTATTAAGACATATTTCTATTATATGTATTCACACATGTTTATGAAAGGTTTTACTTTTTTCTTGTCAAATTTATCAATCTTTTTTCTTTATGGCTTTTAGATATAGTTTAGGCCTAGGAATATCTTCCCTAATCCAAAATCATAACCACTTTTAAAAAAAATAAAGAACATTTAAAAATGCTTGTTTTAATATTTTTTATTTTCCATCTGGAGTTTATTTTGGATTAATGAGTATGTAGGAATCTAAATCTGGGTTTTTTTTTTTCCTTCATGACCAGCTTAATGTCTCAACTCCATGTTTTGAAATATCCCAAGTTATGCTTTGAATATCTATTTATTATGTGTTCACATCTTTCCCTCTCTATTACTAACTAGTCTGGCACTAAAGCTCTCAGTTCACAGCCTTACTTAAGGTTTCTGTGCTCTTAGCCTTCTGTCTCTTGGTTTACAATAAAACTCCAGAAGCAAACGTCTTCCAGCTTTAAATTGCAGATGTATCCTTGAACACTAAATACCTGGGAGACTTGGATTGTACCTGCTTCCGGGGCATCCATGAGATCCTGTCGTTTGCATTTCGCCAGCAAAGTTGGTAAAATATTAATAACTCCTGAAGGAAAACGCTCTCAAGTCAGTGTTCTCTCTCCCAATGACTTGATTTTCGTCAACATTCTTTCTCCAGAAGGATATTAGAACGCAGAGCCATGGGAAATGGGAATGTGATAGTCATCAGTCCGTTTACTGAATAGCAACTCCAGTAGCTGTTTATATTGCAAGACTTATTGGAGGTATTTTTAGATTAATCCAGAAGGCCATTGTAACATTGCATCGCTGCCAAACCCACAGACTACCCTTATTTTTTGTTTGTCGCTTATATTTAGAGTCCCCCTGCTTCGCAAATTCCTAAATACTGCCTTAAACTTATAAGACTTTTGATTCTGAAAAAGAGGATAGAACACGAAGCAGCCTTGTCCTGGAGAAATGAGAAACGGGCCTGCATCGTTGACACTCGCAATCCATCCTGTTAGACAGGAGCTGCATCCTCCATTCCCTTCCCGTACTCTTGTTCGTACCTCATGCTCTGGAGTGTCACTGTGGTCTTCCTGCCTCCAGCTGTCTCCTTTCTAATGTGTGGTCCGGGTGGCCTTCATAATTCTCTCTCCAAAGTGCTAATGAGAACATGCTTGGAAAGTTCTCGTGGTTCCCTACTGCCTGCAGAATGAAGCCCAAACCCTGGAGACTGTCGTGCTAGATTCTTCATACTCTGATCCTAATCTACTGTCTAGCTGGGTCTCCTGCCACCCTCCCCCAATTTATTCCTGTCTGGCTACATGCCGTCACATCCCAACCCTTGTTTACTGAGTTCACCATTCCTGCAATACAACTCCTTGCACACACACCCCCTCACCCACCTCCTAAATCAGGGAAACCTGGCAGATCCTTTAAGGCTCAAACATCCCCACATCTAGGGGGATCTACTCCCTCAGGCAGACTCCATCACTTCCTCATTAGTACTTAGTTTATATCACTATTAAAACAGCAAGGCTGGGCGCGGTGGCTCACCCTGTAATCCCAGCACTCTGGGAGGCCAGGGCGGGAGGATCGCTTGAGGTCTCAGGAGTTCGAGACCAGCCTGAGCAAGACAGAGACCCCGTCTCTATTAAAAATAGAAAAATTTAGCAAGGCATGGTGGTGTGTGCCTGTAGTCCCGGCTACCCGAGAGGCTAAGGCAGGAGGATCGCTTGAGCCCAGGAGTTTGAGGTTGCTGTGAGCTAAGCTGATGCCATGGTACTCTAGCCTGGTGACAGAGTGAGACTCTGTCTCCAAACAACAACAACGACAACAACAATAAAACAGTGGTAGTTTCTTTGAGTGTTGATTATGAGACTAGCTCTTCCGCTGTATTAGAATTGCTTCGTTGCAGAAACATATTATAATTAAAAATTTTGTACCCAGCCTAGTTGTCCTGTGCTGAGCATTTTACACCCATTATCCCACGTTATCTTTCAAACAATCCTACGAGGGAGGCATTTTTACAGTCTTCATTTTTACATAAGGAAATTGAACCTAAAAAGGTTAAGTAACTACCTTGCGTACAGATCGTATATTCACTCAGTATCCTCAGTGCCTGGAACTCAATCCCTTTGACCCCGCAGCCTACGAATGAATGAAAGAACCAGTTCATGTGCTGCGTGCAACTTGGTGACTTCTCTTGAAGAGAAATTTCCTGTGTGGGAGGCCTGTATGGCACTGAGAACTTCATACCGTCTGTGTGACCTTGGGCAAGTTTCGGAGTATCTCTGAGTCTTTGGGTGAACATCTGCAGAACCAAGATAATGAACTGCTTAACTACCTCACAGGGCTTTGGAGAGGATTAAATGAAATAATGTATGCAAAATACATACAGGCTGGCAGAACAAGTTCGTAATAAATACCTTTTCTTTCCTTTTCCCTCACTGCCTATTCCATGACGACCACATACTTTCCTATGAGCCCCATCCTTCTGCCCTGACCAGAGAGGAAACCAAACAATGGCTATAGAGAAAAGAACCATGGAATGCCAAGCTTAGGCAGAATTAACTGCAGTTCATGTCACTTCCGTGTGAGTCCTAATTGAATATTGATCATGATCTTAAATATACCGTACCACTGCTTTTAACTCCAATATTTATTTTGGGAAAGGAATAGCCTTGTAGAGTGCTATAAAGGAGAGAAAGCAACTGGAAATTATCTCTTGCTTGTCCTAAAGGGACTGTCTCTTCTTGCCACACGATCTCAGAGTTTGGACACTGGCTTTCAAAATCAAGAGAAAAACAACCCGTTAGAGATTCCTTTGATTTCCTTTTTGGCATCACTCACAGCATTATCGAATAACTTCGAAGTTCTCTGCTTCAGTGATAAGAGTGCCAGGGTCACACTTTTGGGGTGTGGCTTTATAGAACTTTGTGGTGTCTTTATTTTGTTCGACTTTCAGATATCGAGTATGTGTTTGGCACCTACTTCCCGTAAGGAGCTACAGTGTAAGACTGAGAGCCGGTCCCTGGACCTTTCTAAATTCTTCCAATCTAGTGGCCAAAGCAAAGGGGCAAAACACAGTGACTAATTAGGATTTGAATTGGTTGGTGACTTGAGAAAGGTAAACACGGAGTGTCAGTGGAGTATAAGAGATGCCTGGCCCACCTGGGAGTCAGTGGGTAGGTTGGCGGTGGTCAAGAAAATCAGGAAGGCTACCTGGACCACACATTAGAAAGGAGGGAGCTGATCAGGGTGTGGATGGTACCAAAAAAGAAATCAAAAGACTCTCTAAGGGATTGTTTTTCTCTTGATTTTGAAAGCCAGTGCCCAGAGGAGGTATCTCAGGGTCTATGGCTTAGAAGAAGAGTAGGAATTAGCCAGAATAAGGAGGAAATGGTCTTTCTTATCCTGAGAGTCAAACCTCCTATCAGAAATGGGAACAAATCTTTCACAAGCACTTAATCCTAGCCTGAATCTCACAGACAGTATTTAATTTAATATTCACACTGACCTTGTGGGATAGATATTTTAGAAATGAAGAAATAGGGAAATGTTGAACAACCTGTCTAAAATTCCAGTACTGATCAGTGGAGAGGCTGAGATTTGAATCCAAGACAGATTAACATTTTTTGGTCTCTTTATCGCACCAAACTAACTTTACACAGTTGCCAGTAATATTTGCACCCACTATAGGACAATTATATTTATGACAGTGACATCATAGGATCTTAAAACTGGATTGAGATGTAATATATGTGTGTTTGTTTTGGGGCTTATTTTAAAAGAACAAGAAAGGAAACTTTCTGTGTGTGATCAAAGGCTGCAGTGATATAAATTGCATTAATGAGAATATGATTATTTTGGCAAAAAGCATGTAAGGATAAGTTCTTTAAAGATAATTCAAGGCATATGCCATTTTCAGAATTGAGTTTATGTTATTCCAATTCTGTACCCAATGTTATGAATCTAAAATCTAAAACAAGTTAAACGCAGTAGTGCGTATGTGCACTTAAATTAAAATTTTAATTAAATATGAAAAATTGGATTACAATCCATTCAAATCTCTTGTTTTCTTTTTCCATCAAGTCACTCAGATCTCATAATTCCCCTGTAAATATCCCTGTTCCCTGTTGACAAGACAGGTATCATCTTTACTTTACAGACGAGGAAACCAGGGGATTATATAGGTTATTCAAAGTCTCAGCTCAGGGTAGCAGCAAAGACATCATTAGATCACAGGACTTTCCAAAGCAAAAGGAAATAGGACACTGAAGTTTATGTGCAAGGCACTACACTTGGAATTTTCATAATATATTTAATTCTTATAATAACCCTACAAGGTGGGTATTTCCGCCAGTTTTAGAAACGAGAAAATTGAGGCTCAGAGATGTAATATGACCAAGTTAAAGAGTCACAAGGTGTCTGAGTTGGGATTTGAAACTGGTTTTCCAAAGCCACGTATCCGTTCTTCTACATATTTCTGCAAGCCATCTGTATTTTTCATAGTTATTTTCCGATATTGGGCACAGTGCCTGTCACACCATGGGCACTCAGTATTTTTGTGAAATGACTCAGCAATCAATAGAATGTGTTCATTTGTGACTAGCAAGGAGGGCAAAAAGAAGAGCATTTGATACACTCTGAGTCTCATAGCAAAGAAATGCTTATCACGTTGTCAAGGAAATACTGTAGTCTTTTTGTTAAAGAGGCGTTTTCTTTCTACTTTCCTTCCTATTGAGTGAAGGACTATTGCTCCAATGATAAAGGTAGATATTCAGGCCATAGGAGTGAAACGCCACCAAATAAAAGCTTATTTGGTAAAAGGAAGCAGGGGAAGTAATACTGAAAATATTTCTGAGTCTTTCTCTCAGGGTTCTTAAGTACAACATTGTAGAAAGTGCTTCTCTGGGTGCCAGCTGCCTTCTGTTTGGGATCACTCTGACTTCGCCCTTACTCCAAATGTCCATATCCAGAACGCCCTTGCCCTTTGACCCTGAAGGCCATGCGGGGCCTCTCCAATGGATGTCTTAGAGGAGAGCCCAAATGCGAAATGCCTTTATTTATTTATTAAGGATGCCATTTGTCATAGATGATCGTCTGCTAATGCCTAACATTGGCTTTCATTGAATTGGATCCTTGGTTATTCATCAAATATTGATTAAATAGCTATTATGCACAAGGGAGGACATCACTCACTTTCCATTAGATGGCAGAGAAAATCTGCTATTGTATGAAGTTCCCCAGTCCTCGGTTCTAGTCCTGCCTCTGTTATCAATGACTGTGCAATCTGGGCTACTGAATGTCTTAGTTTGGACATCTGTAAGCTTAAGATATTTCCTGGATCTTGGCCTATGGTCTAACTGTGCCTTAGGGGACATTTGGGAACGTGTGGGAGTGGTGTATGGTTTCATTAAAATGATTGAGGGTTGCTACTGGCATTTAGTGCCCAGGGACCAGGGTTAAATACCATGCAATGTGGGAGTCGGTCCCCCAACACACGAACACATTCTGACCAAGATTGTAACTGTGTCTCCACTGAGAAACACTGACTGACATTGTCCCCAGCCTTCGTGTTCTCTAATTCCGAGACGGTGACTGAGAGGCAAATTACAGTTCTGTTAACTCTGACAAAGTCAACAAGCGATCATGTTAAATATAGGCAAGCCACTGGCAAAAACGCTTTGCAAGGAGCAGAAACAAAAGAAATGGGAGTATTAAATACCAGTGGTCTCTGCGATGCATGCTGGCAAAGAAGTTACTAAAATACCATTCATTTTGCAGCACATTTTCTATTAATTATCTTAGATAATTTGTAAAGCAATAGCTTGAACGCCACATGGACTGTTAATTCTGCTAATGAATCCGGCGAGTGCGTATTCCCTGGCTTCTCATCACAAGCTTATCTTCATTCCACTTTAGTTCGTGTGCAAGAGCTGTAGATTTGGTCAACTCGCCTTTGTACCCCTGGATTTCTTTTATTACGGAAGAGCTGTATGCTCCAGACTTAGAGCTGCCTAATTATTTTATTTTGCCATTAAAACTAATTGTCAATAAGGATAATGAAAATGACTCCCAGACATTTTAGTAATTGGAATCATCGTGAGCCTCGGGACAGCATGATGCTGGCTGGCAGTACCGTCCCGGGCCTGCTCCGCTGCTGTTCAGAAGGCATTCCCTCCGGAATAGGGCCATTCCTCGTCCTCTGTGCCTCGGGAGATTATAGGGTTCCAAAGCGTTTCTCAGACAATACAATCTATTTTTAAAACAGGAACATACGCAAAAATGTTGTTATTGACCAAATCAAAGTCTCGAAATCTTTCTCCCACGTCACTGGGTTCAAGTATATTTAAAGCAACCTGCTCATCCCACATTTGGGAGTGGGGCTAGGAGTGCAGTTTTGGGGGTTTCCTCTCCCCCACTATTTAAGACTACCTGGCCTCATTTCCTCATTTTCTCTGGACTGGAGTATACATTAGCATTACCACGTAATGTTTGATCCATGCATGGCAGACTCTCTTACCACAAACGGATCTCAATTTTGTTTGGAGCAGCCAAGAGTCCAGGTTCAGGTGGTGGATTCTGACCAATCACGATCAGTCGTGACAAGTGTGTTCTCCCATTTTCTAGACTCTTTTGCACAGAAAGTTTGGCATGTTAGCTAGTTCTGGCCAACGAGACCTAAAGGGAATGCTTTCAGAGGAATTTCTAGAAAAGCTTCTCCTTATCTGAAAAAACAAACAAAAGGAGGGGACAGATGAGGCTTTACCTTTCTCTTTGAGTGTGGACATCATGCCTAGAGATGCAGCAGCCATTTTGTGACAAGTAGGCAGGGCAGAAGGATCTAAATAGCCTAGTTTCTTGATGGCATCTTTTAGCGCCTGTCCAGACTGCCTGCCCAACCCAGGACTTCTTAGAACATGAAAAATATCAACCTTTATTTGTCTACATCAGCATAGTGATGGAAAATTTTCTGTTATTTACAAATAGAAACCTTACTGATACACTGTGTTTCATGCCCAGTGCAAGATACAACTCTGAGGATCTTGGAAATTTTAGGATGAAAATATTGCACATAGCAGTGCAGTGTAATGATCTTTAATATTTTAAAGCTATTGTACATGACACATTCCTTCCTTCTCCAGCCGATGGAGATTTGGGCACATCAAGCATGTTTAGGTAATATAGGGGCTACTATTGCTTCAGATGTGCTTCAAGAAGCAAAACCAAGTGTTATTTGATGAGAGTTTAAAAATGTCAAGACTGGACATCTCCAGGGAATCACTTCCATAAAAAAATGTTACAACTGGGATAAGGAAGGAAACACGTGTTTGCTGGATTTAATTTTTTTTTTTTTTTTTTTTTTGAGACAGAGTCTCGCTTTTGTTGCCTGGGCTAGAGTGAGTGCTGTGGCGTCAGTCTAGCTCACAGCAACCTCAAATTCCTGGGCTCAAGTGATCCTCCTGCCTTAGCCTCCCGGGTAGGTGGAACTACAGGTGTGAGCCAGCACGTCCGGCTAATTTTTTATTTCTATTTTTAGTTGACTTGCTAATTTTTTCTATTTTTAGTAGAGACGGGGTCTTTCTCTTGCTCAGAGCTGGTCTTGAACTCCTGAGTTCAAGTAATCCTCCCGCCTCAGCCTCCCAGAGTGCTAGGATTACAGGTGTGAGCCACTGCGCCCGGCCTGTTGGATTTAATTTAATTTAATTAAATGTGCGGATAGAGTCGTGAGCTGGGTGGTATACATGTCATGTTATTCAGATGACTAGAGAGTGGAAGACAGAGATGGATGTGAACGGCAGAGAAGGACAAAGAGAAGAAGCAGTGAACAGAAGCCGCGAGGCAGCAAGCGGTGAGAAAGCAGAAACTCTGAGTGAGAGAGCAGACGGCGATGCAGTGGCAGAGTCTGCAGGGGCCAAAGTGAAGGAGAGACCGAAAGGAACCGCATCCCGTGAATAATAAAATAAAGCAGAGATCTCTGAGGCGATGACAGGGCGAGTTGTCACGTGGCCATCTATTCCTGGGTTGCCAGATGGGAGCATAGAGCCACCGCTGTGTTCTGAGCGGCGCTGAGGTCACTGCGTTCCCATGACTGAATGCAGCGCATTCAAACCGTTTCCTTTGCATTCTTCCTCCCATGTTCTGTGTTGTACGGCGTCTGATGTAACCTGAACCTACCTCTGTTCCAATCAGTAGGAATGAACTGGACGCAGGTCATGCGAGAGCCAATAGGGCATCTGCCAATATAAATAAGTCTCCTGGAAGAGGGACACTTGGTCATGGGTTGGTCACTTTGGCATTATGCCAGCTGTCAGGACAAAGAATTAGCCTGCGAAGGGCACACTATAACATCCATGACCAAATCCCTTGGATTCCCATCAGGAGGCCTAGGGTTTACAGTCTCCAAAGAGAGACCTCAAGACTGGAATCAGAGGAAAAGTCATAACAATGTGCATTTGGTCTGAGCCCCCAGTTCCTGACACAGAGCTGCCAGAATCCTTGTGCATAGGGGCCCTAGAAGAATCTTCTGTTCTAATATTTAGTCTCAGTCCCTAACAGAGCTCCTAAGACCTTTGTAATTTCCTGAGTGACAGGAGTGCCTAACACAGCCGCAGACTTCAAGTCACCTGTATCTGGTTCCCAGCATGAGAAAGAACCTATTTCTCCTCCTGGCCCCTGGTTGGTTGTCCTGATAGGTTGACTTTAAATTTCTCTCCAAATTAATTTTTCTTCTCCCGTAAATTTTCCATCAGTCTTTCAATGATAGTGAAAGATCTGTAAGCACCTACCTGCAGAAATCAAACGTGGGAGGAATTCGTTTTTGTAAGGAATATCTTTTAATGCTACCATCATCCGTTTGAAAGTTCAGGTCTCTGCAGAGTGAGCGTTTTTAGACAGAGGCTCACCTACAATGGTAAAATGTTTCCAGGCCACCAGTTTTAAGATCTGCCTATACATCTGCTTGTGGTTAGTCATAGTCAAGCAGCCCCATTGATGAGAACAAGAATTTTTTCCTGTGGTTGAATAAAAGGATTAGGGGAATTGCTCCTAAAACAAAGACAGAAAAAAGAAGGGAAATGTTTTATTCCCTGGGTATTGTCATTTGAGAAGAGACCAGAACACAATGGCCAAGCTGAAGAATGAATGTCATTGAAACGAGAAATCTGGGCCAGACCAACCTGGGGCCCAGGAATCACAGCAACTCAGTGCTTCTGAATGTCACTTAAAAGGGTTCCACCAGGTGCACACACCTTAAAATGATGTTCCTAATTGTTCTTCCTTTTCTTTTTTTCTTTCACAAATCACAAAGATAAAGGGCGGGGGGGGGGGTACCCAGCAGGAAGAGCCAGCCGCTGAGCCTGTCATGAGAAGAAAGAGCACAGATGTAATGTTAATTTTGCTTTATTATCTTACCCTCCACAAAAGGCCGGCGGGCAGGTGAACGCTTGGCCCAGAGCATCCGGGGAGTTTTGATCAGGAACAGCGGTGTGCCTGGTCTGCTGGTATTATCTAAAAATCTCCACGAACAAGGGTAGGGGAAAGAAACAAAAGCCTTTGTGATTTCCATCGATTCTCCAAGGCAATATATAGCTCACCGGTAGATTGAGGAAAGATAACAGGCTCTGCTTGCCCTTGCTGGAGACGTTCAGCTTCCAGAACTCGGGCACATTAAAGAGAAACTGAAATGTGGACTGTAATTACTTCTGGGAAAGAAAACAGGCTTCCATAGCAAAGGAGGCCTGTGCACAAGCCATTGTGCCTCTCTCTCTCTCTCTCTGTCTCACGTGGCGTGCGTGTGCACACACACACACACACACACACACACACACAAATGCACTTCAGCACTGCAAACACCCAGAGGACCATGATGGATTGTTCAAAGCACAGTGATCCTGACCTGCTACTCATGAAATGCAAATGCTGAAGTTGGAGGAAGAGCAAGGAAATAAGAATTCCCTGTATAAAGAAAGAGGCAGAGAGTCTGTTTTTCTGAACTTCAAATCAGAAAGACAGAAAGAACCATCCATGTTTTTTTTTTTTTTTCCTCCAGATGGGACTGCTCAGACCTCATATCTAACCAAGTGGCTTTGGGGCTGATTCTGTGTGTGCCTGAAAATCATGCGAGGCGAGCCAGCATTTCTTTATTGCGTTTCAGACGGTTCACACGGGCTACCACCACTTTTCTGCTCAGAGAACTACCGCATCTCCAAGAGTTAAAAGTCATGGTCCCAGGGTCGCTTTGGGAGTTCAATAGTTCACACCTGGCCATGTAGCTTAGTGTTCAGGTCCTACGGTGTCTTCTCACCGAGCAAGTTCACTGGTCTGCCAAAGGGAGGAAGTGTTTTTTAGCCCTTGCCTCTGCCAGTCCTTGTTAAGATTATTTACCTTAGATCCTGACCCATTTATGAATCACTCTTGTTGGAGGTGGAGCAATCTACTGCCAGAGTGGGCAGATGGGTCATTGGGGTCAAGAATTAGAACTTGCTGTGAACCTACTTACTGTTCCCAATCTCGTGTGTATGCCTGTTGGGTAGAAGCCCTCCCCTGATCCCTGACATATCATTTACCCCTGCATCATAATCATTTAGACTATTGTTAAAAATGCAGATCCCTGGATCTTACCCCAAACTTACTTAATAAGGGTGGGCCTAGAAATCTGTATTTTAGCTGAAGAAGAATGGTAGCCTATAAGAAGGAATATAGTGCAATGATTAAGAATGCAAGCTCTGCAGATTACCAGCTCCATCCCTTAATATTTGTGTCATCTCGGAGAAAATCACTTAACTTTCCTCTGTCTCATCTTTCAAATGGTGATAATCACCTTGATACTTATCCCGTAGAGAGGATTAAATGAATAAATCCATCAAAAGTGTCTAGAACAGTGCCCATCACATAGTAAGGCTTAATAAAGGCTAGCTATTAGTCTTATTATGCAGCAAGCACCTCAGAGAATTCTTTAAAATCAAGTTTGAGATCCACAGGTCCAGTATGTTCATCTTGGATTATCAATCTGCTTTTTGCTAAACCCTACTGAGTGCTGCTGGGTTTGTTGTCCTCTCAACCTGTTTTCCTCGAGATCAGACCATTTTGACTCTCTTCTAAGTCTTTCCAGTCCCTCTCTGGGGGAACTGGGAATGAGCATCTCACTCAGTTACCCTTCAGTCAGAATGAGGGACCACTGAGAACAGGGATGCTGCTGTCCACTTGAGAAGTACCCACTCCTCAAATGGGGAGAAAGAAATTTTCTGTATTTGAGGTCCACCTCTAGGATTGGAAGTCACTAATCACACAATATAATTTGCTGTCAATGACTGTTCAATCCTAGCCCAAGCTACTAGGCTTCTTTGGGTACAGTATATTAGAAAAGAACCCCTCCCTTTAGGGACCTGTCCTCAGGGTGACTGACTGTCCCGATTTTCCCAGGTCTGTCCTGGTTCTAGCACTGAAAGTCCCATGTTCCTGGAAATTTCTCAATTTCAGATAATCCAGGATGGTTGGTCACCCTGTCCCCTATAATTACTGGGTTGGGTCTGCAGTAGATTGAGAAAAAAAAAATCCCTAAACTGACTCGAGTCATAGCAGTGACTGACGTGGGGTGTGGCCATGCAGAGTTACGACTCTCTGATCAAGAGAGCCCTTGATCGTGTTGGTTTAGGATACTGAGGTCTGAAAAACATGACATCGCTTTCTGTTTGCAAGGCTGACAGGGAGCGCGATTATATTGGACTCCTTACATTTTCTGTCACTTCATAGAGGTCTGAGGAATTCCACATTATGGGGCTTTGTCTTAGGCACTCAGAATTGTACCCTCTAGTCGGCCATGTGTTTTGATGTGAATAACAGCAAGAACAATAAACATCAACTCTTCCCTGGGTCTGGAGATTTATATGCTGATTACATTTGGGTTGGAGAACAGCAGAAGGGCTTGCTTTCCTATTTTTTTCAAAAGAAGAGATTTGGGAGGGAGAAAAGAAGGATCTAGATTTTATAGAGCTGTAGAAATCACAAATGTTGCCAAGGTAGTTAATCAACATCCAAAGACAACATGAAATCTCATTCTGTGTTGGCATATCTATGCTTCTAAACCTCAGTAGGTGTGAGTAGTAATATCGAAATGAAGGAAATTACTTGAAGGAAATTGCCTGAATGGGACTGTTTTAAGGGGACGATAGGGCTTACTTAATTAAAGCACAGTTTAATTACTGTTATAACTTAAGGCAGTGGTGTGCCATGCAATGAGATGGGAGTATGAGAGGTTTGGGTCTTGTTGGATAACAATTAATTTCAAATAGTTTGGGGGGGTGGTGTTGATAAGGCATGATTAAATACAGGAGCAGGCTGATAAATGAATCATTAGAGAAGTGCATTTTTAACTAAGTAGAAATGAGTCTAGAAAGAATAGGAAAAAAAGTCATTATAATTATCATTGTGTGGCTTTGTTACTTTGTTAGGGCAAAGAGGGAGGATGGTCTCTGGGTCAGAATAATAGTGCAATGACTGAGCTCGGCTCTTTGTTGGAATCCCTGGTGCTCCTGGGTACCGCCCAGGAAGCAGTAAGTTCATTACAGCAGCAGGGCTGCTCAGAAAGCTCTGGATCCTCCTCGCTCCCTGGGCTCACAACCTTACTTCAAACCACCCCTATGCCTCAGCTATCTCCGGGAGGCCACAGGTCCTAGGACAAAATCCACATCAGGCGTTCCTTCTTCCGTGACTAATTTCTGGCAAGAATGTTCTCTTCGCAAAACTTGCAGCTTTTTGGTTTTAGATTTTGTTTGTCAACTGGAAAGAAAAATTCTCATTTCTTACCCACCTCAAAGTAAAACTGTCAGATAAAACAACACATAAAGATATCAGTGAAGGAAGAGATTTATCTAGTCAAAGATGAAGATGAGAATGGGAATACAATATATCGTCTTTTATTTATTGTCCAATGTGAATGCAAATGAGAAGAGAAGGAGAAATCCCTTGATCTGTTCAGAAATACATGTGTATGAATATATTCAAAGAATTCCCGTCTACCCTTTACTCTAATGCACTAATTCTTTTTAACATATTACCTCATTTGTTCTCTATCTCTCTCCCTCCCACACATATGCACATACACACAGTGATACCAGCGTGGACCACCCACCCACAATGGCAGGGTGGGTTCTTGCATTCTGTGCCAGAAGAAGTTCAAGCACAGGGGCATGAAAGAGAGAAAAGAGTTCGGACACAAAGTATAAGCAAAAGCAGAGAGGTTTATTTAAAGCAAAGTACACTCTTTAAGAACAAGTAAAAGAGCTGACTGACCCAGGAAGAAACAGTACCCCTCGGGGCTGGGGGCTGTTCTTCTATGCTAATCCCTAACAGTATGCTAAGCTGGGGGTGGAATATTCATGGATATTCTGGGAAAGGGGTGGAGAATTCCTAGAACTGGGAACCCTCCTCTTTCTTGATCTTATAGGGTAACTTCTGGAAGATGTCGTGGTATTTGTAAACTGTCATGGCGCTGGTGGGTGTGATTTTTACCATGTTAATGAGGGTGGTTTACTTAGGGACACTGTTGCCTCCACTGTGCGCATGCCCCGATTAAAGGAATTCCCCCTTTTACGTTAGATAAAGATGCTATGGCTAAAGTAAAATAACTAAAGAGTTCCTGTTAGTTACATTTATCTTAGCTAAGCATATTCACACTCTCATAGCTTTCTTGTTCTTGAGTTTTGGTCTTCTTTTTCCTTTTAATTTTTAAAAGTTCCTTAGAGATATTAACTCTTTACTTGTGATACATGTTGCAAATATTTACTATTTATCCTTTGTCTTTTGACTTTGCTTATGAAATATTTTTGTCATTCAGAAATTTTTATTGCAGTCAAGCTTATCAATCTTTTCTGTAATTGCATCTGGATTTGGAGTCATAGTTAGCCTCCTCCTATATCCATATTATAAAGGAAGTAACTCCTTCTTTCTAGTAGTTGTCTGGTTTCTTTTCTTACATTTAGATCTCTGATCCATGTGTGTCGGGGGTGTGGTGTAGGGAATGGATCTAATTTCATTTTTTGAAAAATTGTAATCAGTTGTTTCAATCCCATTTATTTAAAAATCCATCCATCTTTGCTCTAGTAACTTGAAATGTTCCTTTTATCATCCTTTAAATTTTTATATGCAGTTGAGTTTTAGACTTTCTATTCTATTCCATTGGTCTGTTTGTCTACTTATAAGACAATACCACACTGTTTTAATTTCAGAAGATTTGTAGTATGTTTTACTATCAGAGAGGGCTGGTAGCTTTCACAGTTCTTCCCTTTCAGTGTTTTCCTAGCTATTCTTGCATAACTATTTTTCCAAATGAACTTTAGTATCATTTGTCTGCCTCCAGAAAGACAGCTCATTTTTTAAAATTGTAATTACATTATATGTAAAACTGAACTTAGGGAGAACTCACATCTTTACAATGTTGAGACGTCCTATCTAACAAGGAAGTTCTTCTGCTTACGAATTCATTAGAATTTTCATTAGAATTTTCAGTTCATTAGAACTCTAAGTCCAATTGAATTAATATCCTATGATTAAATCCAGAGGGAGCATATTAGAAGAATCATGATCAGCATATGGACATCATACTCTCTCCTAAATGCAAATGTACAGAACGCATACAAACTCTGGTGTGTGTCATTTGTACAGTGGAGTACAGGAAAACTTAAAATTGTGCATTGAGCTATAAACATTTAACTTTCTTTCCAAAATGAAATAAAAATAACACAGGAGTCCTGACCTTGTACAAGAGATGTAATTTGGAAAGCTCATTAAAAATGCTGGATATTATTGTGATCCTACAAACATTGACCTCCAGATGAAGGAAAAAATTCTTCCAAAGAAATAGAGAGATCAGAGCTGAATTGCTGATGACTCTATGCAGAACAGTTTCATTTCTGCATGTGGAGGTCGGCAACTCTGAGTTATTATCATACACGAAAACTTGTTATTTGTATGAGACACATTCTAGCTCATAAAATCTATTCTTCACCCTTGTGGTATGACTCATCAGAGAAATTCTTAAAGAATTTATTTTTTCAACTTACGTTTGAAATTATTTTCATTCAATAGTGATTCAGTTGTGCTTGTGGCCATCTGATGGATTGTCACATAGCCATTGAGATGGGTTAGAAGGACCATGCAGGCATTCCTGTTGCCAGGAGATGGAGGTCACAAGGCCAGTAATTTCTTCCACCACAGATCATTAGACACAAAAGCAGCCCATGCATAAAGTTCATTGTTTTAAGGGGTCTAACCACAAAGGACTGAGCTCTCAAAATGTTAGATGTCCAAACATTAAAACAAGATATCACAAGGCCTGTGACATTCCAAGGGTTGTGGACTCTTGAATTTATGACCTCTATTAGTTTCTCCCCTCAAATGTGATTTCCTGAGCAATAGCCTTACCCACTCATTTCTCTAATGAAATTTTACTTGCTATTTCCACCTCTTTTACTTATATTCTTTGCTCTTTAGCTAAGCGGTTTAAATGTTGGGCTCTAGAGTCAGACTTACATGGCTTTTAATTCTGTCTCTGCCATGTCCTGGCTGTGCTCGTGGGTGAGAAAGTTACATTCCTTGTGCCTTCAGTTCCTTGACAATAAAACAGGGATCATGTTGCTAGTGACTTCACAGAGTTTTTGTAAAGATTAAATTAGATAACATACACAAAGAGTAGTCCAAAGTGTTCCATATATTATTAAGTCCAATATATATAGCTGTTTTTATCATTTACACTTTGTTATTTTAAAATTTGTTAGTTATGCAAGTAATTAGAGAAAATTTGGGAAACTTGAGAAAAACAATCAACGATATTTCCATTAACCAAAACAATCGCTTCTGTCACTGTATTTCTATTAATATTTTTTTTTCCTCTTCAGAAAACCATAGGTTCACCACTACAAAATTTGCTGGTGATTCTAGCTATTTTGGGTGATTTCATCATTTGATATTCCCTCTTTTTAAAAAATATTTTATGAATTCTGTTTTCATTACTTTACATGTTAACATTGTATTCTTATGCTACAAAATAATCTTCATAATTATTTTTAATGACTACATGATAATTTCATTGAGAAGATGAACAATAATTTATTTATTGGTTGACTTATTAATAAATATTTAGGTGATTTCAATTTTTTTCTGTTAGTAATATTTCTTCAATGACCAGTATATTGGATAGTTTTATTCCTCTATATTTTTTTCCTTAGGATATACTTATAAAAGTGAAATTACTGAAGCTAAGGATAGAAACCTTTTATGGCTCTTAGTATATATTATAAATTTTTTTAATAAAAGGATTATTCTAATTTGCCACATCAGCAGCAAAAGATAATTTAGAGATTTTTTGGTTTCTTAAATGTTTGAAAGAATTTAATATTAAAGGCACTGTGGCTTGAAATATATTGCAGCTAGTCTTCTGATAACATTTCTCATTTTTCTCTAGATTATTTGCTTACTTAGTGTGCTGTGACAGAGATCACTGGTTGGGGCCCAATATCTATTCTTCTCTTCCTCCTTAGTAGTAGAATTTCTGACTTTTAGCCTAGATATAGCCAACCAGAATAAAGACTACTTTCCAGCCTCCTTTGCAGCTATGTGTGGCCAAATGAATAAGTGTTGGTAAATGGAGAGTGTATTGGTATCTGTTACTATGTAACCATATTACTGCAATAGCAGATTAAACAACACACTTATTGCCTCAGTTTCTTTGAGTCAAGAATCTGGACCCAGGTTAACCATCCTTTACTTCACCATCTCTCAAAAAGCTGCAATCAAGGGAGCAGTCAGGTCTGGGGTCTCATCTGAGGCTTGACCGGGGAAGGATCCACTTGCAAGCTCAGGTGGTTGTTGTCAGGATTCAGTTCCTTGTGGGCTGTCAGACTGAGGGCTCAGATTTTTGCTAGCTGTTGACCAGAAGCTACACTTGGTTTCTTATCACTTGAGCCTCTTTATATTTCAGCTTACTTCATCTAAGCCAGCAAGGGAGAGTGCTGTCACTTCTCATCACCTGTAGCAGATCTTGCATGTCAGCATCTGCCTCTGGTCTGCAATCTCTGTTCAAGGGATTTTTATCTACATAGCAAATGTAAACCACAGGAAAATTTGTGTGCCTGAAGTATGCAGATCCATGCTGATTGACAGATCAACAACCTATGTCAAAAGGTCCAATAATTACAATGGTCAGAATTGTTAGTACTAATGGCACCTTGGACAAAGAAGGCACTGGGGACAGAAGCTCATTCCTACAGGCAGAGAGCCAGCTACTTTACAAGCAGCTGCAAATTCTGTAAGATTAGAATGGCACTTCCCAAATCCAGATCCTATCACTGTTCTATACCCTAGCTTTAGTATGGAAGGAACTTGAGAGCTTATTGGAAATCATGCAATAACAACAGAAGATCTTGTGAATCATCATCCAATTGTTTTTTGGAATTCCATAAATGAGATTTTGTGTAGCAAGATCCCAAGAGGACTCAACACATAAACAGCAGCTTTTCAATAAAACCTTTTGAAAAAACTAGAATTATCAAGTTTAGAGAATTATCAAATTTATAGAATAAAATTACTTTCTTTAATCCTTGGTTCACACTTTTCCCCCTAGAATACCTTTTTTTCCTTCACCTGGGAAACTCATGTTTAATGTACCATTTAATTGTTGTCTCCTAGCAAGCCTGTTTAAGACACTCCTTTTCCTCCACTCAGCTGTTCTCTACTACTGTGTCGCCTCTGCTTTAGGTAGCCTTCTTTCTTCTGTCTTAGCATATTCTGTACATATCATTATTTTGGTACATATGATATTATGTCACAGTTGATCATGAATGAATTCTGTCACCTTGTACCCCAGATTGTGAACTTCTAGGGTCCACGTCTTATTCTTCTCTCTGTCATCACCACCTAGCTCGGAATCTGTCATCCTTAGTATCTGTTCACGGATGTGTGTTAAATGGACATGTGATTACGTAGCACAGGGGTTTTCCACTCTGAGCATGATCTGGGATTTTGTTTACCCTGTGACTGCTTCCAGATGTCTATTTGCAGGAACGAATGTTGTCACCTTAGAGGAAGAAGGTTTTCAACATACGTCAGACCAGAGTCAGGCAGGGGAGATGGGGAAAACAGTAAGATGTCTCTTTCATAAGTCCTAGGCCTTTGTCCCTTTTTTGGAGAGGCGCTGAGGCCAAAAAGAAAAGAGCTGTTCCTTGAGCACTTCCTAGGACTCTGGGCACAGGCAGTGCCACCCTGGGACCCAGACAGCATTGTACAGTAGAGGCCTGGGGAGAAGAAGGGTGTGATCCATTTCTTTAATTTTTAAAATTGATATATAATATTTATACATATTTTTGGGTCCCATGGGATATTTTGATACATGTGTACAATGTATAATGATCAAATCAGGGTGATGGGTGTCATCCATTTCTACACTAAAATGAGTAGCTCTAGTGGTGCAAAGATGACTTGAGAGAACTTCATGTCATTTGTTGCCTTAAGGTACCAAAGAGCAGCTTTGCAAACTCCCAGGGACAGTGCTCTTGGAAGAAGAAATCACATGAATTACTGCAACGACAAAAGCAATGGTGGTGACAAAGGCCAGGCTCTCTTGAAAGTGACCTTCAGGCAGCCAACATTTAAAAAGAGGCCAGAGGAGAAGATTGTAAGCACACATTAGGGCCCCTCAGAGAACTTCTAGGACAGATCGAAGGACTTGGGGACAGAGGCTAAGAGCCCTCCCTCTGTGGGTGGAGACACCCAGCCCACCACCGGGTTTAATGATAGCATAACCTAATTTGTACTATCTGAAGGGGTGTAGAAAATCTCAGCTTATAGCTGAATAATAGCTTCCTAGTTTTGAATAGAGGACATGTGTAAAATGCTAAAAATCACATGCTCATTAGAATTATGTTTTCATTAGGTGCCTTTTTATATGTGTCAAAACATTGATTAGGTAGCTCAAGGTGGGGGCAGATTTCCCATGTCCTGAGTTTATCGCCATGGAATCAGTCATTTGAGTGGACATTGAACACGGAGCGTTCACCTTGAAAGATGAAAGTCCACAAGAAAAATGTGTTTGACAGGAGGTAGAGGAAAGGCCGGCTGTCTGGCTGCCAGGTACTTCAAAAGGGAATTTACCTTGGTGATTTCACTACAGTCTAGGATCTGGCCCTTAGTTTTTCAGGTTCAAAAATTGAGAAAATTGGTTTTGGCAGCACACCGAGGTAAGATCAGTTTATCAGGCCCGCCGTCATACTCTCCAAGTTTACGAGAGATGGGTGTGTAAATCAAAGTGCCATTTTATTAATTTACAAAGACAAGTAAAGTGGGCCGGCAGATCAGATACATATTCTGTTCGAAGTAAATCTCTCCCTGTCCTGAAGGCTGGGTGGGAAGTCAAATTATCATCAGAAGACAGCCTGGCGACCCTGGAACCACCGCAAGAAGAGAGACCCGGGTACCTGATTGGAAAGTTAAATGAAGCTGTCGTTTCATTCTCCAACAAAGGGACACACCTATAGGGGAGATGGGATTCCTGGGACAGGTCACATGCTCTAGCACAGACCTGGGAGTGCACGACTACCTCTTCCTCTTGGACACCATTTTGTCCCACGCTGGACACACCTCTTGTGCTGGACGTGTTCTTTCTTCAGCTGTGACAATTACGTTGATTAGGTTACAGCCAGGTCTGGCTCTTCTTTGCCGTTGTTTTTACCCTGTCTACCAACAGAAGCTGGGAGAGGGACAATTGTCCCAGAGAGGACTTAACCTAGCTTTGGGGTCAGCAGTGGCTGTGATGTTCTGCTGAGGTTAGGAAACCTTATGCGCTCACGCGTGATCAGTGACACAATACCCCATCCCACGCCCCAGGCTTTGCCTGACAACCTTCAGAAGGCCTGGGCCAGCAGTACAGAGGAGGCTAAGGAATCGGTAATGATGGGTGATCAATACCTTTATCTTGGAACAGGGGCTGGCTCTTCTCTGTAAACCATTTGCTACCTTAGTTGAACCCAGAGTTAACGGCCATTGGGAGCTGAGTTGATGAGAGAATTCTGCTCGAGTCCTAGAATTATAGACTCATTCTCCGCCTTAGTGCTTAGACGTGATATGTGAAATGCTCAGGATGTCAGCTGACATCTCTGTGAAGAGGAAGACATACCCTAAAGGCAACAGCTCTGGTTTGGTTTGGGAGGAAAGAAAACTTCATTGCATTGATCTCTTTGGATGCTGCCCCTGGCTCTCATGTGTCCTGACTTCCTTAACTCATCTCTTCCTTAGACACCTCCCTTACAAACAGGATGGTCATGTGAGCCTCCGCTTTGCTAAAATAATATTAATAGATGGTGATACTGAGAGCTTGTCACGTGCTAGGCTCTGTTCTAAGCACTTTACATATGAATTCCTTTAACCTTCACAATAATGCTGTGAAGTTGGCACTGTTATTGCCTTCTTATTACAGACGAGGGAAGGAGACACAGAGAAGTTCAGTAACTTGACCCAAATCACTAGCTAGTAAGTGGCAGAGCCGGAATCTAAACCCATCATCCCTCCTTCTTATCCACAATGCTAAACAGAGCTAAAAGGATTCTCTAAATGTATTCCACTCTTCCTATATTAAATTTTAACTGACGATGCTAGCGCTTACTCTCTGAATTTCCAGGAACCTCCTTAAAAATGGGGGTATATTAACAATAAATATTAGCTTCTACTATTTGTACATCCCTGGAAAAGTCATTAATCTTTCTGGAACTCAATTTGTTCAGCTGAGGAGGGTTAGACTACAGAATCTCTAAGTTCCCTTCCAGTTTTGACTTTCTGAGTTTGCTACATGGTCACCATCACAATCACCATCAGTGCTACTACTACTACTTTACATTTGTATAGAGTTTAATAATTTACACAAATGATATTATTCTGATATTAAATGGCCATTGATCCAAGAAGTAATTTTCATTTACCTTTATATTTCCAGAAGTATCTTTTATAGTTCTGGACATAGTAGGTACTGTTCATATGTTTATTAATTTGAAGTAATTCTCATGTCATCCTCTAAGATGGGCAGGGAACATTATTAACTTCATTATAGAGATGAAGAACCTGATGCTCAGAGTGGTTCAATAAGTGACCTAAAATTATAGCATTCACTTCTATGCCCTCTGTTTCCATTCATCCATCTCTCAGTGGTGTTGTAAATGCACCTGTCCTCCTACAATAGCAAATTCTCAAGCAATAAACAATAGTACAGAGTTCATCTCCTAGGCAGCTGTCTGCCAGAGAAACAATAAAATTATGCCTGGCATAATGTAACTTTTCTAGCCACTCATTTAAGAGAACGAATTGTCCTAAGGTGGTTTTTGTAGAGCTATGTAGCAACTGAATACAGTGCGTACATGTCCTTTTCCAATTGAGTAATTGGTAGCTAAAGACGAACTTTCTGTGGCTTTTTGTTTACTGAATTAGAAATTCTCATTGTTGAACAATTATCCGTGCACAATCACCCAGGAGCTTGGTGCAATGAAAAAGTAACTCAGGTGATTCAGACTTCAACATCCTACAGTGTGAATCCTTTTTTTGTTAATGGGTAAAACAGTCCAAATTTCTGCAAACCACAAATCTAATAGAGATGAAAACAGCAAGTTAAAAACTGAATGCATACTTTGATTAAGGAGGGTTTTATACAGGATCATTAATGACATTTGCCATCCAAGTTTTTTCAAAGTCATATTCTTTGCACAGGGAGGAAAAAGAGCACCAATGATCTTAAGATCAGACTGAAGTTTAATTCCCTGAGGTTCTGTTCTCTGGGAACTGTTTAGCCCTTCCAAGCTTTAGATTCTCCAGACTTCTGGAGGAATGTTGATTTCAGATAGGATGATCCTCTGGGAAAATAGAGCCCCATAAATACATCAACTCTAATTATCAGCATAAAATATCCTTCTGGGAATGCCTGGGTATAGTCGGGACTGGGACAAGGATGGAAGGCAAGGGCTAACGAGTTGAGGGATGAAAGTCAGAGTCAGATTGGCTGGAACTAACCTGCATGATGAACAGTTACTTTTGTGACCCGCCCAGAGGAAAAGCTTAGACGCTAATGTCTGGTAATTGGCTATGTATAAGCTTCCATTTCTTCCTCACAAAATGGCTACTCTCCTCTGCAACTGCTGTGCTTCTTTCAGAAATGCCTTTGTGGGGCAATAAGCAAATGTTCAGACATGGTTCTAATGGGATATTTTTTATCCCACTCATTAACCTAAGTTCCTACACTCAACTAATAGACAGTGAGCGACCCAAGGGCAAGGACATTTTGTTTTTCATCTCTAGCTCCTTTTTTTCTCTTCCTCATTCCTCCTTCCTAACCAGACAGGTTCACATTGTTTCTTGAAGGAATCTCCAGTACAGTCTCAAATACTTTTTTAATTAGGAAACAGTCTGTCTTCCATGAATAATATAATGTTTAAAGTTCACATATTCAAGATCTGCTGAAGGGTAATAGAACTAGGTATTTTACGGTTTTTGTTGCTCTTATGGATGGATTTTCCCCTCACATGGTGTCTTTTAATTAGTTATTTCTTGTGTTTAGGAGACTTACTGTATGGATAATGTATTGCCACCAAAAATGTTACATAATGAATCATCTCAAAACATGGTGGATTCCAACAACAATCTTGTGTTCCCTTGGCCTGTGGGTCAGATGGGGGTGGTTCATATAGGCTGGAAATGAGTGTGCTTTAAGCTACAGACCCATCTGGTTGGGGACACTCCTGTTTCAGGGGTGTTTGTTCTTGGGCCTGGGGGGAAGGACACGAGTTCCCTTTCTCTGTTGATGGCCCAAGTACAAGAGATCAAGAAGAAAAATCAAATGCCTTTTAAGGCCTGTTGTGGATTGAATTGTGTGTCCCAGAAGATATGTTGAAGTCCTATTCCTTGACTACCTCCTACCTGCGAATGTGATCTTATTTGCAGATATAATCAAGTTAGGGTGAGGTTATACTGGATTAGGGTGGGCTCTAATTCAATGACTAGTATCCTTATGAGATGAGAGCAATTTGGACACAGACCCCCAGGAGAATGTCATAGGACAATGAGGGAAAAGATTAAAGATAGATTGACACAACCAAGACACACTAAGGCTTGCAGGTAACCACCAGAAGCTAGGAGGGTAATGTGGAACAGATTCTCCTCTGAGCCCGCAAGAAGGAACCAGCCCTACCAACACCTTGATTTTGGATTTTTGGCCTCCAGGACTATGAAAGAATACATTTCTGTGGGTTTAAGCCACTAAGTTTGAGTAACTTGTTATGGTAGCCCCGGAAACTTACACAAGACCTAAACCGTCATTCTTGTCCACATTCCATTGGCCAAAGCAGGTCACTTGGCCAAGCTCAAAATCAAGGTGCAGAAAGAATATGCTGAATCTTTATGAGACTGTGGCATAGCTGTAGATCTGGGGGTGGGAGTAGGAAATTGGGGATAATAATTTAATGCACCATGCAAAAGATTCAGATTTATATTCTGAAGCATTTTTAGGCAGGACAGTAGAATCTAATGGTTAGTAGCATGCGTCTTATATTAAGAGAGATTGGAGCTTGAATCCTTGCTTCTGACACTTCCTACCTGCATGATCTCAGGCAAATTACTTACCTTCCAAGCACCAATTTCTTTATTTGTAAAATAAGAACAATAAGAGCACCTGACTTACAGGGCTCTGATTAATATTCCATAAATGGATGCTTGTGTAGTGTTTATTTCGGTTGTTGACATATAGCAGGGGCCAATGAATGTTACTCGTCACCATTATTATTGCTATAATAACACAGCAGTCAAAGACTTGGAAATACAAAGACTTTTCTATTGGTACTTTAGAGATGAGAGGAACACTGGCTATGCAAAGGGGAGAATTTAAATTTTGATTCATGAAACATCATTTAAGGTATGTTAAGGATGCATCATATAGGCATGGGTTGTATCTCATGGAGAAAGGGAAGAGCCTATTTGCTTGGAGAACAGCCAGTCAGTTTTGGAGGACATTAAACTGAATATAAAGGAGGTTGAAATCCAGTTCCCAACTACGGAGGAACAAGATGGGAGCTTTCTGGGAAATTTGCATGGGGAAACGTGAAGGGAGGAGAGGAGTGTGGCAGAAACAGGACTTGAAGCTTTGACATATACATGCCAACATGTAGAGCCTTAGAATTAAGTGGATATAACATAAAAATATAATCTCAGGAACTGATCGCCTCAACCTATGGGATGGAACTCAGGATTTCAGTATGGGGATAGGATGAATATACTCTTTCAGGAGGTACTAGCTTGTGAGATGATGTTTTGAGCAAGGAAACCCAGGCTCAAGTGGCCTGTGATGTAGGATTAGGAATTGAGCCAAAAGGTACATAAATGATCCATGCTGTCACCAATTTCCAAGCAAAGTCACACCTTTGTTCAAAGAATGACAACTGCCCTCTTATTACATGTCCTGACTTCATTTCCTGAACCTATTATGCAATTTTGCAACTTTGAACCCTTGAAGAGGCTGTTTCACGGCTTGGAATGTCATTTCATCTCTCCTCTACGTGGCAGACTTCTAGTCTTTCTTCAAGGCTCAGCTCAAGTGGCATCCCACTTTTGAAGTCTCTCCCCTCTTCCTGACCAGCTGTGAACTGTTTGGGGCCGGTGTCTTCCTAACCTGGTCTAAATGCTCTAAACACTAGCACAGGGCTTGGCACAGTAGATATCAACACATGTTGAGTGGATATACACCCAAATGTAAGTACATATATTAGTCACAAGAAAATGATCAAATAAAATAAGGAGTACAGTGGGCTATTTGCCTAGTATTTGGGAAGAAGCTATTGCTTATTCTAATAAACAAAAGTTAAAGATGCATGCAAACTCTTTTCTTTTGAAGGAAAATTTGTCTTGCTATTATATGCAAGTAGGTAAAATATGCTCATAAAACGATCTGTTCTAAGAATGGCAAATGCTTCAGGGAAATTTCAGGGGAATAAGTTCTTTGTGATTTCATTACCTACCTTTACGTATAAACAAAAGACAGAGATGAGGGCAATGGCTCCAAATATTATAGTGGGAAGCAGAATGGCTGAGCAGGAATTTATCATTAAGGAAGATTTATGCAAATCTCAAGAGCATCTTAAAAGTTAATCTAAAAAAAAAGATCCCTGTAGTATAAGCAGATCTTGCTTAAGAAAATCTTTTTGGGTAAGTCCATGGGAAAAATAAATTTTATTTCATAATTTAAAGGAAAATAGTATACACTTGTAATAGTGATTTAAGATTTATTGTTTTAGGTAAAGTCTTGCAAAAAAATGCTTCTCGTTGATATATCCTGTCTATGTGTTTTCTAGGTTATTTGTGAATGTTCTTATTTCAGCTAAAATATATTAGCTACAATAAATAATTCAAAATTATTTTTTAAGCAAAATGCCATTTTCTTAGAAAAATATGTTCTTTGGGGAAGATGAACCAATTAAACACTGAATTATCAGTCAGAATTTATAGACTAGGAAATGCTGAGGTCCAAATATACAATTGCTCAGGTAGGCAAAGGACAAAAGCAATTATAACAAATAAATCTCATTACGTGGTGATGCATACCCTTGCTCTAATCAAGGAAGAAGAAAACAAGCCTCCAACATCTGGAAATGTGAATTTTACATATTTATGTGTCTCAGAGTTTCTGTACAGGATTTGAAAAGAGTGAACAATAACTTTCAAAGCCCATACCAGACATGTGGTGGCAAGATGGCCTCCTGAGAAGCTTAGGCAGCCGGCTCCATGCTATTATTGTACGGCGTTTTTACCTAGACCTTGGCGACAAAAATAGACTAGAGTCAAATTTCAGAACTGGAAAGATTTTCCAAAACTATTTATAAGAGCTGTCATTTATTGAGTGCTTACTATGTTCTTGTCACTGGAAAGCACTTCATGTGCATTATCTCACTTAATCTTCAGAACAACTCTAGGAAGTCAATATTATTAGCTCCAGGCTTACAGATAAGGAAACTAAGGCTTAGAGAAGTAAATTCTCCAAAGTCTTAGAGCCGTGAACTGGTAGGGCTGGAATTAGGACCCAGGTTGGACTCTGGAGTTCTTGAACATGTACACTATTATTATATGCTACTTTCCATTTGAATTTCTCCTGAAAAAACCCCACCAGGTGATCTAGGCCATGTTTGAACACTTTCATGATCTTAGGGGGCTCTATAAGATCAGAGACGGGGTGTATTTGTTTTTACAATTATCCTCAATATACATTGCACATGACCTTGATAGCTGCTCATTATTTGTGGCCATTTGTATGGGTTGAATGAACAAACTCCCCTAAAGGGGCTCATGGGTATATCAAACTTTTATGTGTATAGAACTTGAGAGAATCCATGTAACTATATAATTAAGAAGCATAGCTTTTAACAGATGGGAAACACAGAAGCCTAAAAAGATTGAAGGAGTTGACCAATATTGTACAGCAGCCAGTAGCTTGTATACCAGATCACCTCTCTCCCAGATCCATGCTTGGTGTCAGAAAGTGCCTGTCTCCTCCGTTGCTGATTTTCTGTCTCTCCACCTCTCCTTCCCTTTCCAGCTCATTCTTCATCTCTCTTCCTGTAAGCCAGAGAGACAGAGACTGTACCATTTTGCAAACCTTAACAGTCTCTGAATCTCTGAACCTACCTGGCTTTTGAAAATACTTGCTAAGTAAATGAATAAATCAACAACTAAAACATCTATTTTGACCCCAAACACCATCATTCTTTTTTTTCAGACCGAAGACTACTCTCTGCAATATGAATGGTTTCTGTAAGCCATGTTTTTGTGAAACAACACAAGAAGCTGCAGAAAAGAATACTCACCTGATAGAATTTGATGACCTCGTCAAGTCTGTAGTTTATGTTTTTAATCACTGAGAAGCTATATCTGTGTTAGCTAATGTTCTTCCTGATTTCATTGATTATAGTTGGGTGTAATGTTCAGGATTCTAATCTTACATTAGCCTTCTAGAGAACCTCCAAAAAACCAGGAGCAAGGCACAGACGGAGTGGGACTATGTACAATGTCACCTTTCCTGAAAGCAACCCTCAGTCTTCCGCACATGGCACCTTGTGTTCTGTGCCATAATGAAAGGGATTTTTCCCCCTACAAATCAAAAACCTTCCGTTTTGTAAATATGCAGGTCATGTGCAATAGCAGGTGCAGAGTTGCTAATGGAATTCCAGCTCTAAGGACCATACTGCAAGTTTTTCATGTTTATAAATGTGCTTCCTCGTTCTTTAGGAAGATTTCAAGGATAAATTAAGAAAGCAATAAAAGGCTAGCACCTTATGTCTGTATGCAAATGGGCTAATTTGTGGACTCTCTTTGGATGATCTTCTCCTTGTTTTGGGAAGGAGGTAGTTAAAGTACCTCTAATGATTCTAGCCAAGTTTTGCCTGAAAGTATTTTTGCAGGCAACGTTAGACATCTGCTGTGAGCTAGCGATGCCAACATTAGTGGTAGGAATGGAGAAAGCTTTTCAACACTTCCAAAAAATTCAGGAAAGTCTTGGAGCCACCTGACCTCACGGGGTGACGTTTCAGAGCCAATGTCTTCCCACCCTACCTGCCTACAAAAGATACCTGTACTGGCAGGCTGCACACCTGTGCATAAGCCAGTGCGGTCTCAGGAAATTTCCTGCTTTCATGAGAAGAGCCCCTGCAGACATGGAATTGGGGAGTCTGCTTTTAGTCCCCAATCGTTTTATGTTGCACCAAAAGTAAGCAAGTAAATAAATAGATAAATGGAAGATAACCATCCCTCCCACTCTGGAAATGTAGCAGAACAAACACAAGGCAGGCAAATCTAAGAGCTGGTGTAGTGTCACCTATATTTGGGGAAAGTAATGAAGGTGAAAAAGGTGAAGCGCTTAAATTGTCATATCAAGACAGTCTGGGCTTTAATGCCTTCATTTAGCAGTCTCCTCAGCCCTTATTAAGTTTGCCTCATTTGACTATGGCAAGGATAGGGTTCCTGTTTTCCATAACTTTTCTGGGCAATTTGACCCTTCATAAGATTTTCTAGGTCATGGTAATAATGGGTCATTTTTCTGCATAGTCCAGAAATCTGCACCATCTTTCTCAAGTCCACATCCTGGGAGGAGGTTGTAGAGGACACTTTGTCTGGGAATGTTTCCTTGTTGTTTTTCTCAAGAACATGCCTGTGGGCTTGCACACAAGTTCAGGGTGCCCTAACCCTGCAAACAGGAGGGGCTAGAGAGTTTAGATGCAAACATCTGCTTGCCGGAGATGAAACAACAAGGAACAGGGACATGTTGAGTGGGACATTGTGGGAACAAAGAAATTGCAGTGGGACAGTTGCCAAACAGGCTGCGTTATAAATAAAGAAACTACAGCAAGAAGTTTTGCTGCAGTCCTGTACCGTCTTTGTGTGTGTCTGTGTCTCTTTGTCTGTGTGTTCATTCCTCAGCCCCTGGAAACGGGCCACGGTAGGAGGTGGAAGTGCCTTTGCCAAAGTGGGGGAAAAGGAGGACCCACAGTTGCACAGAACTGAATAGTTTGAAAGTGCTTTGCCACTTTATGATTGCACTCTCGTGACACCCTGAAAGAGAATCACCACATGAAGTGTCCCCTATTTTATGGAGGAGGAAAGAGCAGAGCAGAGTGTTGAATGACTCTGCTGGGGTCTCAGGGTCCGTGAGCGGTGAAGACAGAGGGGGCTTGAACTCAGGAGTCTCGTCACAGCAATTCTACTAAGCATGTTCTGCAAAAGCGGTGGCTACTCAACAAGCTTCCTTGGGTTCCTCTTAGGGGGACTTGTTGGTGTGGTGGAGGTTAGGGGTGAACAGGGAAGGCCATTGAACTGCAGGAAATTGGGTCCAAGAATGGCTCCATTGTGTATATGTTCCACAGCCAGCCCAAGAGCCACTCCCTCCACCTGGAAGATTTCCAGGCCAGCCCCTCCAGCTTTGGAAACTGGTTACACCTCAGCTCCCAAGCAAGCATTTTCTTCTTTTTATCATCCTATAGCTTCTACTGCAGCCCCTGCCTCCACCAACATGACTCAAAGTCTCAGAGATAGGGTCTTTCTTTCTTTCCATAAAATTTTATTTTCATTAAATTATTATGTTCTCATTGGTTTTTAAACCAGTCATACACCACTAAAACGGTCACCTTGGGGGTGGGCATCAGCTTCTTTTCCTACTCCTTTCTACCTCTAGTTTTATTTCCTAGAAACAAGCCTTTCAACAATTTTAGGTAATTCTTCTGATATTTATCTCTATATTTTCTATATAATATGCATGTCCTGGTACTTCCTAGTGCATTGGTTTTAGATGGTGTCTGTTGACTCTGTTACAGTAGCTAAGTAATTAGTTCTTATATCTCTACCTGTTTGCCCTCCCCCTTCCTCAATATCACATTTTAAAACATTATTATGATTATATCAATAAAATTCACTGCTGAGCCAAATACTGTGATTGATTTTTAGTTATTTATTGCTGCAAACCAAATTATACTCAAACTTAGCAACTTAAAACAATAACTAACATTTATTATCTCATGTAGTCTGTGGGTCTTGAATTTGAGAACAGCTTAGCAGGGTGGGTCTGGTTTAGCGGGGTCTCCTATGAGATTTCTGTCAAGATGTCAACCCCACAGTAGCCAAGGTATGGAATCAGCCTAAGTGTCCATCAACAAATGAATGAAGAAAGTGTGGTACATATGCCCAATGCAATATTCTTCAGCCATAAAATGAAATGAAATCCTGTCTTTTGCAGCAACGTGAATGGAACTTGAAGACATTATGTTAAGTGAAACAAGCCAGGCACAGAAAGATAAATATCACATGTTCTCACTAATATATGGGAGCTAAAAAAAAAAAAATTGAACTCATGGAGATAGAGAGTAGAATAGTGGTTATCAGAGGCTGGGAAGGATCGTGGGGAGGGGAGGAATAAAGAGATGATTAACGGGTACAAAAATATAGTTAGGTAGAAGAAAGAAGATCTGGTGGTCGGTGGCACAATAAGGCAATTATAGTTAACAATAAACGTAGTACATTTCAAAATAATTAAAAAAGTAGAATTGGAATATTCCTAACACAAAGAAATGATAAATGCTTGAGATGATGGATGCCCCAGTTACCCTGACTCAATCAGTACATGTTAAATGCTTGCATCAAAATATCATTGTACTGCATAAATATGTACAACTATTATTTACCTATAATAATTAAAATTTAAATTTTTTTTAAAAATGAAAAAGATATCAACCCCAATAATTTATGTCTCTCCTACCTGCAAAATTCGTTCACCCCTCTCCCCCAAAGTCTTATGTCATTACAGCGTCAGCTGGAAGTCCTGGTATCTCATTGTCTAAATCAGGTCTAGGGAAAAATGAACCTCATCGGGCGTTGTTCCTTAAGCATAGCTCTTTAAATACATTACTTCCAATCTGAAGACCTGCTAATTAAAGAGACAAGTTATTTGCAGCTACACACCCAACAAACCTTGGTGGGACAGGCATATGATAACTGCTATAAATCCTCCTATCAAAAAAGAAAAAAAGAGGAAACACCCCGGAGCCGGTGGTCCATAGTAATTCTTTCATCTAACAGGACACTGTTGATAGTTTCTTAACACGCAAGGCCTGGGAAGAACTCTCCATGGCTCCCAGCTGTGTCCCTCAGAACATTTGTTTCTACTTTCTGAGTCATTCTTTCGTCTTCATGAAAGGTAGCCTGTGTGTGCAGCTGAGATGTTTTTTCAGCCTGCTTTTTGCCCATAGATGTTTGGGGATCCAAAATTCTCTTGACAATTTGTTCTGTTTCTATTCCTTTCAGTTCAAGCTGGAGGTATTTTTGCCAATACAATTCTTATAAAATCTTTATACATCTTCTGTGAATATTATTGGGGTTTATGCCATTATAAAAAAGCCACCCCCAGAAATTTCTTTGAAATAAGCCCTTTTCTACGTTGGGCTTTTGCTGAGATGGCGGAGGGATAACACCCGGAACCTTCTTAGAAGCCTTGTTTGACTCAACAGTTCTTGGACATATTACCTTAGATATTTCTGAAGTTTTAACAATTTTTCATTGTTGTTGTTGTTGTTACAACCACACCCTCAGCTTCATTTTTATATCATATTTTTCTGACATTGCCCTGGATTTGATATCTGCCTGGGAGTCATTTGCCGTGCGGAGATGTGGGGAATTTCCAAACTATCACATCCCATCTCCCTTGTGTTTAATAGTCTTTCCTGTGGCTATCTCTCTACTCTCTCACATTTTATTATAAGCAGCAAAAAGAAACCAGGATGGGGTACCATCAACATTCTGCCAGGACATCTCCTAAGCTAGATTATCCACTTCATTAGGTACTTCTCTATTTTTTCATGTTACAATGGGCAACAGTATTGCTAAACGTTCTGAGGGTCCTCTGCATATAAATAACAAGGATCTCATTTTCACCATTTTATGGTAACATTTCTCCCACTTTTTTTTAGGCCTTTCCCAGCAGTGTCCTCAAAGGCCACCAGGCTTCTACTGACTATATCTTTAACCCTCCTCGGGCTTTCACTAACACTCTCCTCAAAGTCCTTCCGGCTTCTGCCTAATACTCAGCCACTATTCACATCAGCATTTTTAGGTTTTTGTGATAGCCGTACCCCACATTCAGGTACTAAAGGCTTCATACTCTAAGTGTACCCCAAAATGTGGTGCCTTAAAACAATAATAAACATTTATTATCTTATGTAGTTTCTATGGATCAGGAGTTTATTACAGGAGTGGTTTACGCAAGTGGAAGTCTTTCGTGAACTTGTATTCAAGGTATTGACGGCACACTGGAATCATCTGAAGGCTCAACTGGGTTAGAAGATCCACTCCCAATGCGGCTCATCCATGTGATTGGCGAGTTACGCCAGATGTTGGCTGGCTCTTGGCCCCAGGGCTGCTTAAGTGTCACCACGTCATGGAAGCTGGCTTTCTCCAGAGCAATTGATCTAAGAGAATAAGCTGAAAGCCCCATTGTCTTTTGTAGTGTAAACTTAAAACTCACACACCATTATCTCTGCAAAAACCTAGCTGTTACATGGTTAACCCTATTGAATATGGGAGGGGATTACACAAGGGTATCAGAACCCAGAAGCATGGGTCATTAAGAACCATCTCAGAAACTGGTTATTGGTATTTTTTCTCGTCTTTTTTTCTATAATTAATAATTGTCTAGTTTTGTTTATTTTTTTAGTTTTATATGCATTAATCTCCATTTTTTCCTTAAGGCTTCACTACCTTTCAAACACCTAGGAACTGTTTTTCCAAACACTGCAATGTATCAGATTATTTTCACTTACAGTGTTTTCCCTTTGGACATGATCCTCACATCCCTCCGTCTTTCTCCTCCATTCAGGCTAGTTTCCTCCCAGGCTTGACACACAGTTGTCATCCCAGGACTTCCCTTCCGCATTATTTGTATCATTGTTTTTGTTTTCTGGATCTCACATCTTTCTCTTTGTCGAGTTCCTTACTCATTTTGCCAAAGCACAGGCTCTGGGAGTCTGAGAAATAGTGCATGGGAGACAAAGTTTCTGAGTTCTGTGCTTGAAAATGTCTTTATTCTACCTTCACTTAATCCTTGGCTGCCCACGCAGACTTAAAATTGGAGAACTAAAATGATGATGATAAGCTTGAAGTATTTGGGTGGAGTTCGTCAAGTTGTAGGTCCCTTTGTAGGGTGCATGCAGGTTTTATTTTTATTTTTTCCATTGGTAGATTCTCTATTTTCATTGCACAGAGATCATTCCCCTGGGATTATTTAGTTTCTCCAAAGAAGACTCCTCCACACAGTAAGGGTATAAGGTTAGGGTGTGAGCTAGTGCAGGAGGGTTTTGAGAATGGATTTCTCCTGACAAAGATGAGGATAGAAAGAAGAAGTATATTTCACTTTTCCCAGACAGAAAAGGGCCAACACAGTAGTGAAGGAAGTAGAGAGTGTTGGCAGACAGAATCAGGTATTTAGGCTTTTTATTTAGGGGATGAAGAAGATTTGTGGCTGTAGCCAAATTAACCGGGTACTGCAAATTGTCATATTTGCTCCTTTCTTTCTTCTCGGCAGGCAGATAACAAAAATGGCTGCTGGATGTCAAAGATCTTGTCCACGATCTTGCCCTTAAGATGTAATTTTGGGCAGGAAACTGAAGCCTGGAGTTTGTCCCCTGCTGTCCCTTCAGGAGCTTCCCAGGCTGGCTATAAAACAGAGTCTAAAAGTCAATGAGCTGGTGAATGTGAAGAGACAGATTTACATTTCCTTTTTGTCTGTCCAGCTCCTTTTAGATGTTGGGAAAACAGAATCTGGCAGGGTACCTCTCAGCAGAGAGAGAGACAGAGAGAGAGAGGAAGGGAGAGAGAGTACTCATAGGATTGATCTCTAGCTGTTACTGGAGAAATTGTGGGATGAGATATTTTCCTGTGACTCTTTACAAGGCCACCCTTTCATACTCCTCCCTGGGGCGGGAGGAGGTCTACTCCTGACCGCTGCATTCTGGGATCACGGCTGAGGCAGAGGACTGAGGTCTTCACAGTTCAGTAGGAAGGCCCTGAGTCACTCTGTTTGTAGCATCCACCTTCCTCTGCCCTCAGCTATGCCTTGAGCACCCAATCTCCAGAAAACGAAACCAAATTTCTCCCACTGCTCATGGGAGAGTAAGAAGAGGGACGGTTACCCAGATCTTCAGAGTGGGGCGGGCAGGTCCTGTTGGTTCAGCAGCTCAACATGGAGCCTTTCAAAGAGCTCACCTGTTTATCTTCGCCTAGCCCCAGCCGACCCCTGCACAATCTACCTTCCAATTCTGAGCTTAATCAGTCTCCTACCTGCTTTCTGTTTCCCCCTCTTTATGGAAATATCTTAGCTTCTGTTTTTCCCTTTTCCATTTTCATTCTCTTTGCCTGTGAGTTAATGTCTTTTTAAAAATTTCCATACTGGTTTTTAAATTGGGATTTTGGAAGGAAAGAAAAGAGAAACAGGTTTGATCATGTCTTCATGCATCACTCTAAGTCCAGGCAAAGGATTTCAATTCGTAAAACAAAAACGTAACACACAAACTCAAAACTAAAGAAAGTCAACCTATAACCACACCAGATGAGGGGGGCAAAAACCTACCAGTGTTGCCCAAAGTGAGCCTGACCCTTTACAGCCCTAGTCTTCTGGAAGATGAATCTTTACACCTTCACTCAACGGGAAAGCCTCCATCCCTTCTCCGGCACCCAGCCCACTTCAAAGCATCTGTAGCCAGTGCGGCTGGTACAGACTCCGTGGCCAAGGAAAGCAGATGGCTTTCAAGCACTGATTAATCACTGTTCTTCCCTCACTTAGGTCTCCAGCTGTGGTCCACTTTCTCCTCCCTGGCGTGGAGTCATTTCTGCTGGTTTCTTTTCTTCCTGGCAAAATATCAGAAGTACTCTGTCTTACTAATCTCTTCTGGTCATCAGCTCCACAGTGCTGGTGGTCAGCATCGCTTTTCAGCTTATCTCCAAGCCACCGTTAGACTATAACCCTCACCTGTTACAGAATGAAGTCAGTCGGTCCTCGTCTGGTCCCTGACCTCTGATTGCACAGTGTGATACATCCAAAGCAGAAAGTCAAATGAAAGGAAATGTCCATGAATCAAAGAAGTCTTTTCCTGCATGTCTTCTGGAGTTAGAGCCAGGAGACCAATCACCTTTGGGGTTTTTAGCTCCCTGTTTAACCTTATTTCAAAATCACATGGCACAGTAGAAACCAAAATGAGGTCATCGGTGCTGATGCTTTGGGCTCTGGCAAATGGTTGGCCAAATCTGATAGCACTGAAATGGTCTGCCCTGCCCCATGCTTGGGGGATTTAGCAACCTCTCCCAATCACCTCTTTTCTCTATGCAGGGGTTCTGAGTCAGAGATGTATTGTATATCAGGATCTCTCTGGGAACTTTGTCAAGAGACACATGTCCAGACTCTACCTTGAGAGATTATTTGAGCCAAGGCATTTATGTTTGGAAACAGCTCTCCAGGGGATTTTGGTTAAGAAACGTAGCTCTGTAGAAATATCTCTAAAGTGAGAAAGGCAACACAGGATAATAATTATTAAAAAATAAAAACTCTGGATACTTGGGTGTAGGTCTTAGGCCAAGCTAAGTGCTTTTTTTTTTATTAATAGGGAGACCACATAATTTATCATCCAAGTTTGGACATATTTGAGAGGAAAAGAGAGAGCTATTAATAACTATGTCGGGACAAGAGGCGTGCATTGAGACTGCCCAGACAAAACAGTCACCCTACTCATTAGTCAAATGAGAGATTGAGTAGAGAACTCTGAGGTCCATGTTAGATTTATGATTCTGTAATTTATGACTACTGGGGGCAGTCAAAATATGTTCTCATTGCAAGTGCAGGCAGGACAGAGTTGTTGAAGCAGTGTCTACACCGAGGGAGGCCGAAATGGGAAACATACCCAGCTCAGAGGCTGGGACCTGATGACACGTGAGGTGGAGAGGCCAGGCAGACGAGGCAAACAGGGGGCAAAGGCTCCAAAAGGCGTTGGTCAGAAAGGGCAGGCTCACAGTCAGGATCTGTCAGAGGCAGCTGCTGTTGCCATTGGAGCCCCAAGGATAAACATGAATGTTATTTGAGAACTGTTGACATTTACCATACTTCTGGGTCATATTCCGAGATGATTCTCTGAGACATTTACACACATTTCTGTATTACATTCCAGTATGTTACACAAACAATTAGTACAGCCATTTCCTGCACAAAAATGCTCTCTGCCATGTGGCACCATTAGAGAAAAAGGGCATTTAGGTTAATCTACTATTCTAGTTAATTATAAGTTAGTGTATAAATTATACCATATACAAATTTCTAATTCTCTAAAAATCAAAGTGCAATAAAATACCAAAAATGCAACCCAACCTCCGATCATTTTATCTTTCATGGTTTGGAAGCAAATCGGGGCTCTGCATGGTCATCATGAAGAACATGTCACGCTGCAGCTGTGACAGGTCAGCCTAATAGAATCCCAGGTATCAAGTTCTGATGAACACAGAAGAGTTAAGTTTGGAGCACTTTGGTTTTTATGACTTTTTCCTACTGAATTTCTTATGTTGGTACTTATCAAGTATGCATTAGTGGAAATCTTTGGGGTGAAGCATTAGAAACAAACAGAAAGATGCAGAGAGATACAAAGACAAAGAAAAGACAGTGTATGTGAACAAAGCCAGATGTATGTGTGTACATGCACACACAGGAGTGAGTCTCTGGGAAAAGAGTGGTAAATCCTAGGTTAGAATTTATAGTCCAAGCCTTGAAAAGTCTTGCACTGGAACACAGGAGATGGAATGGCTCCCACAGTTGCCGCAGCTATTTTGATGAACACAATCTAGTTCATTTCACGTAGATTTAAGCTCATGCTGTTTAGAAGGAAATTGCTCACTGCAGCTATGCTTTAGGGGTGTCATCGGAAGGTCTGGCATTGATGGAAAGCCTCTCCCCACTGCTCTAGGAGGAAGCCGGCGGATTGTGAACAGCTCTGTTCCCACAACTATGGCAGTGTCATCTGCTTGTCAGAATCCGTGCCCTGCATGCATCTGGGATGTGCACATGCTCAGCCCAGGATTAGAATTCTCCTGGCTGCAAAATGGTTTTGCTTCTCACTGATTCTTACCTTTGGCAGAGAATAGCAGCATAGCAAGGAGAAACTGCTGTTGTTGGTCTAGGAGTCATTTTCAGAGAGCCTTGGAGAGAGTGTCTGTCCCTGAGGGGATGCAGTAGGAGAAGGTAGCCAAGAGGTTATCACCTGGCTCATCAGGAGACATGGGATAATGTGGCTGGAATGGCCGCATGAGGCTGGGGTCTCCAGGAAGAGCTTTGAAAACAAATAACAAATACTTGCTTTCACCCAAAAAATGCTGTGTGTACTTCTCATCCCTGCACAACAATAAGGACAGAATGGAACTGTGAAATGTTCAGGGGATGGGCCAATGGAGTGATCCGGGGAATGGAGGACCGGGAAGATGGGCAATGTTGAGATCTTCTGTCCAGAACAGCAGAGGATGGGAAGGGATGGGACAGCTTTCTGAAACAAAGGAAGGGTAAGAAGGGAGCACATGGGCGTGGTCATGAGATTCCTGGATCTTAAACCCTTGAATGTTTAAAAAGGTCATTTTAGGGGCAAAAAAAAAAAGAAGTATGCATAGTGAACAGTAAACTTAGGAAACTCGTAGATGAACCCACTGAATACCCTTGGAGATGATACATGCCAAAAATACAAATACAGGAAGGAAGGGTATAGACAGATTTGTCTACACTGCACTGGACTGGCTTCATCCATTCACAGCCCTTGCTGAGGGGAATGACCTTCCCAGGGTTCTCCTGCCTACCTACCTTGGCTTCAGTTTGCCGCTCCCAGGCCCCATGGCCAATTGGACTGGGCGGGGGCACCTAACCCAAGGGCAGCCAACTCTACCTGATTTTTGTTTCTTTTTATTCCATTCAATCCTGCATGGTGCTGTCAGACTACTCTCCCTCACATCCCAGTTTTATCATACCTTGTCCTACTCTAGATCCTGAAACAGCTACACCGCAGACAGTTCCATGACATAAGAAGGGAAAATATGAGAAGAGCATGGTCAGTACCTGGGACAGAGCATAGCTTAACCCTGCTAAGAGTTAACCCTTCATGAAAAGACCGTGTGCCACACACTCTACTAGGTGCTTTCCATATGATATCACATTTAATTCCCATAACCCTATGAAGCAGTAGCTATTCTTAATTCCATCTCACAGAAGAGGAAATTTAGTTGAGAGAGATTAATAACTTGACCCCGAACAGCTAAGATTGGAGCTCAAGTCAATTCAATTCCTGAGCCCAAGGATTAGCCTCTGCTCTATCCTGACTCCCAGCAGCTCTGGCCTCTCTCCTCCTCCTGCTCTCCTCTCCTCTTCATTCCTGTTCTCTCCAGTCATTCTCACCCTTTTCTTCTCCATCAGCCTCCTCTGGCTG
This sequence comes from Avahi laniger, assembly GCA_963575035.1. Classification (NCBI taxonomy): domain Eukaryota; kingdom Metazoa; phylum Chordata; class Mammalia; order Primates; family Indriidae; genus Avahi; species Avahi laniger. Next base: position 54,303 of record CAUYSK010059910.1, read on the forward strand.
GCTTGGAGATCCTCAGCATCATTTGGGATGCCTTCAGTAAAGTAATAGAAAACAACTCAAAATGACTTAAACGATAAAGGTGATTGATGGATTATTTTCCCCTCACATAGAAGGAAGGCTGGAGGTAAAGAAAATACAGTGCTTTTCTATTAATGATTCAGTATCAATATCAAGATTCTTTGTGTCTTTCTCCTCTGCCATCCTTTGCCTGTTGGCCAACTCCCCTCAAGCTCACAAGATGGCTATGGCAGCTCCAGGCATCACATCCTTAGACTCCAATGTCCAAAGAAAACAAAAAGACTACTCCTTTCTTTTACGTCTTGTGTGCTCCTTTTAAAGAATAAAGAAATCTTTCTCAGAAGCCCCTCAGCAGACTTTTCCTCATGTTTCATTGGCCAGAATTCAGTCACATGGCCATGCTGAACCTATCACTGGTAAGGAAAATGGGATAACTGTTATTGTTTAGACCAATCATATATATAATATATAATGTATAATATATAATATACATGAATCAACAAGGGGATAAATGAACAGAAGAACAGAAACCAGAATTCTGACAACATAAAAGGTGGAAGTCATTGTTAGGTAGGCGACTGTACTTATTTTCTACTGTTCTCAGCAAACCTCTTCTGCTTCAATCAATTAGCATCCTCCCATGTGCCTCATTCATTCCTGCCTCATTACTTTCTCATACTCTCCTTTCCTCCCAAGATAGTCTCTACCCATCCAATATCCCCAAGATCCAGCCTGAGTCTCTTCATAACTGTTTCCTGGACAATTTAATCCTTACTAGCTTGTTCCTCTCTAACTTTCTTACATTTACTGTTAGTATCTTATAATGTAGCTATAAGTTATCATGAAATTGTCAGGATTTTATCCTGTTTATTTTTAAAAATAACACGTTTTGAGAAACTTCATTGGGACAGAAATTAATTTAGATGACTTTTAAAAAGACTTTCTATTCTAATTTTATGACTCTACAATTCTACAACAGCTTAATCTCTCCTTTGAGATGGTTTACTTATTAAGCATAAGGTCAAAGTCTATGTGTCTTTATGTGTCTGACCACATATAACATGGTGATTGATACATTTTGAGAATTCAGTAAATAATCATTGACTTACTGGTTGATAGCTGCTGTGAACATCATAAACACCACTAACTTACCACTCAATAGAGTCTCATTGGCTTTGGGCATGAACTCTCCTAATTAGATCCAAGCAGGTGGTTGGTAATTTGTCTCCCTGCCGTGGGTCTGTATCTTAGTATCTGCCCTAGAATATAGGTAATTTGCCCAACAGAACTTGGAGACCTGGTGAAAGGTGTAACAGCCAAGTGGCAGGTGTACAGAGCAAGGAAAAAAATGGATTCTGGAAGTGGGCTCAGTAAATGCCCACTGGAAACAGCCAGAATAGATCAGGATAGAGAATTATGGGATGACAATATAGAAGAAGGTCCTGAAGTTACCCAAGATTCACCATAGAGGGTGGAGGATGCCACTTGAGGGTGTCTCAGAACCTGGAGGGTTAGGCATATTTGATACATGGCATGCCATTGCAATGTTCTGTGATGTGGAAGACCTTTGCCATTCATCAACATGTCCTCTGTGTCTGTTGGATGAATAGACCAAATGTCTGCCCGGCTCTACACAGGATATGTGGTTGTCATTGTGTCCTCCATACATTTTATTTGCTCTTTCTGGGGCACTTAGCACCCTTGCCGGAGCTTCTCTTCTTCTTAGTCTTCAGATACAGAAGCAACCTCAAAGAAGATTTGACAAGTTCTTAGAGAACATGGAAGTCCTCCCATTTCACAGATGAGGAAACCAAGGTCCAGACCAGAAGAGTAAAGTTAAGCCCAAGGTAAGTAGTGGATTCACAGCACATCTCCAATGAGAGCTCAGATCACCTTGACATCATCGCTCTGGTTGCTAGGCAGCTCTGCCTCAGATTTTCCAAGTTCGTGAAGTTCTAAACTAGACTACTTTAATTGGTTTGCTCATTTTTAGCTTCGTTGGAGGGTGGAGCTGAAAAGGGGTGAGTTACATACTTCATCAATATGCTTATAGATAAACTTTGGTTTCCCACATGACATTTGGAAAGAGCCATGGCTAGTGAGGTGGGAGTATGAAGTGAGGGGGGAAGGGAAGGCTGATGAGAAATAGGACTGGTGTGGGCCTGCCAGGGCCTTTGTCCCTCTTCATGTGTCATTTGGGTCAGCTCCATTACCTGGCATTTAATGTACCTCCGGATCTTTGCCCAACCTGCTTTGCTGGCCACATTTTTCCTAAATAACAGTAATTATAGCACATTGTGTTTGTGTGACAGTTTAGCATTTTCAAATAACTTTCCCATCACTATTAATTTGATCCTTACAAACACGGCAGGGGGGAGTAGAATTGGTCTAAAGAGAAAGATCTTGATGAAGGTCAAGGTCAGTACAGACTCTACTGTAAGCTGCCTCTTCCAGCTCTTCTGCCGCTCTTCCCATAAGCCCTGGTGTCTCTGCACACCATGTTCACTCACTCTGTCCTTGCCTCCGCTCTGAATGAACAGCTGGGTGAATCCTTCCTAGACTGATAATTCAAGTTCCACTTGCTTCCGTAAAATCTTCTCTCAGTCCTTGACAGCTCTGGCCTGCCCAGGTGGCCCCGCCTTGTGACGGGCTGCCTTCCATTATGAGATAACTTTGCTGTGTTCATGTCTGTCTCTCTTGAGCATGTGGATGTACCCACAGAGCCTCACACCGGTTCCTGGCCATTGTCAGAACTGGTTGGTGGCTAACTCCTCCCCCAGGGCTGAGATGAGGAGCAGCAGCCGGGCTGCCATGTGCCAAATGTGAAGACCGGATGTGTGTGGTAAAACCCAGCTAGCCTCAAAGACAGCTCCTGCTGCCCGACATCTAAGCAAACCACATCTGAGACTGGGACCTCACCCGTTATTAATATTTTCTATTAACAGCACCATTTCCCATTAATATTTGAAAGGTAATTGATTTCAGCTCAGGGTAGGGCTGGAGGTATTGTGATAAGGGGAAGTGACTTCATAAGACTCCCACAGAGCTGTCACAAAGGCAAATGAAAGTCCCTTCAGCTACTTGGAGACCAGTCCAGCGATTAGATCAGAGACCAGGTGACGGCTATTTGATGAGTCATTCGGTCTTCAGAGGAAAGGCCACGCTTGTATTAGCATTGGCTTGTCAAAGATAAAACACAATTTAAAAAACAAATAACTTAAAAAGTGCCAAATCAAAGGTTGAGATACTTTATAAACTTTGAACCATGCCAGAGGAAATGCCTGGTTGTTTATCACATTTGGAGAAGAGTGTGCTTACAAAGAGTACAGAAGAATTTATGAATTTTTCATATTTTTTTACCATCAATCCACTGATATAATCATTCTCTCATTTACTTATTTATGCAACAATGATGTTTCTCAGTATTTTCTCTGTGCCAGACACTGCTCAAAGATTTAAGGTGAAACTTTAGGGGACGCTATACTTGTCTGTAAGCGATTCCTATTCTAATGGATTATTCTTATGTGGTATGCAAAAGATTATTTGCATTTTATTAATACAAAGGAAGAAACACAGTTTCAGACAAACTTGCTGAATTTCCCATGTCCTGTCTCAAATATTTAATGAAGGCTTTGAATCATTGCAGTGAGAATTCTCTCGTCCTTCAAACTTTGACAAGAGTGCCCAGAGATCTATAATTTATCACGTAAATGAGTAGCTCTGAACTTGACACCTCTATTCTTGCTCCCTGAATTACAGGAGATCTTGAAGCCCAGAAAAAAATCAAGGGCTTGAATTCAGGTCTGCACATCTTCAGAATTCAAGATGATATGGCCAAACTCTATTGCCTCCCCCAGTGGTGTGGGGGCAAGACCAGTGCATCCCAGATTTATGTGAACAAGCCATTTTCTGTAAAGTCTAGAAACAGTTTACTGGCACCAGTAGAGCTAGTATTAGGGTCAGGAATCTTCCTGAAGAATCTGGCAGAGACTCAACTCTGGAGTGCTGGGTAGCTTGTTTGGAGGTTTCATAAGACTAAATTTATTCCTCCCTCATGCTTAATTGGAGCATTCATTTCCCCCTCTCTGGCTCCCTGATCTGAAAGAAACATCTATTACTCACATAGAGGAACAAAAGGACGACTGGTCCAATTCGTTAACTGTGTCCTGTTCTGTGAACAACAGGAGAATTAACCCTTGAAAAGAGAAGGAAACCCCAGCTCTGGCCCTTCTGTAGGGGGTGCTGCATCTGTACACAGGGAGGGATGGAGCTATCTCTTTAAAGCATGACTATGTTGATTAACAAGTGGGCTTTGTCCATTTCGCTTCCTGCACATTGACTCTGAGAAGCCCCAGTGTAATTACTTTGGGTTGGTTCATTGCGAGTGGTATTTTCCTACTTGTAGGTGGAAGACAGGAAGCCAAGCAGACTCTACATTTTCAGCTGACGACTTATTACCGAGCTGAATGATGCTATCGTTTCAAATGTTGTGTGCCTGATTGATTTGTCCTTTCCTTGTCTTCAAGAATTCACATATAAATGTTTTGGAGGATTGCTAATGTCATGCCAATGAATCTCTTCAAGTGTTCTTCTTTTGGGGAATAAATAGCTATAGTTTCCTCTTGCCTTGACATTGTTCATTTTTTCTGTTGGCATTGCATGGAATAAATGGGCAACATTTCTCTTCAACTTCTCTTATGCACACACAGATCACACACACACACACACACACACACACACGAAATTCTGGTTTAGAATTTTTTGCCCTCTAGCCTACTTTTTAAGGAGGTTTTTTAAATCTAAGGTAAGGTATTTAATTTTTTAAAACCCCACCTGTCTATTAACTCTCATTGGATGCATTCTTTTCAGACCATGACAAGGCTGGAAGTACGAAGGCTTTTTTTTGTCTTAGCTCAGTGCTGGGCCTAAAATAGGCACTCAAACTATTGGGTTGATGGAGTCCCCCTGTCTGGAAAAAACTCTCCCTAAGCCACGTGCAATAAGATGTCTTATTCCTAAAGGACAGGAGACACCACAGTGATTTGGGAAAGTGTTAAAAATGAAAGATCGCTTAATCAACAGGCGGAAGGCAATTCTAGTCCTAGCTCTGATATTTACCAACATTGTAACCTTGAATGAGTTGTTTACATTTTCTAAGTTACCGTGTCTTCATCTGTAAAATGGGGGCAATATTACTGCTTAACTTGGAGAACTGTTGTAAGAATCAAATGGTACAAGTGTGTAAAGCACTCAGGCCAGTGCCTGGCATATAGAAAATGCTCAATAACTGAGCTCTTGTTGACACTCTTACAATCATTAGAGCCACACAGAGGCCTTATGGTGGGATAGAAAGATTATTGATTTAGGAACCAGGAACCTAGGAACCTGCATTTAAAATACTCTTCAGAAGGTAGCTGTGCCTATCCCGGATTTCACATGTGATTTCTTATTCTCCAACGCTACTTAAATGACAGTAGACTCACACACATCCTCTCTCCTCACTAAGATTCAAAAAATAAAAAGTGGAAGTTGAAGTTTGATGAAGAGTGTTTCCATTTAATGGACGGAGTAGGCTACCTTTATGGGCTTTTCTTAAAATGCTTCAGGCCGAGTTGGAGAAGAGCTAATAGGAACATTTTCTGAAGCAAAGTGTTCAGCAAACTTCACTGGAAGAGCTTGAACCATCTTTCTCTTTTAAAAGGTTTTTTGTGAGGAGCCTCAGATGAGCCACAGAACAACTAGATCCATCATGTTGACAGTATGGTTTGCAAGGGCCCTCGAGCTCTTACTGTAGCCCTAAGTGGCAATCTCTACTTATCTGCGACAATTTCATAGAAAAAGAGAAGCAAAACCACTTTTCACAGAGTTCCGGTTTCTTATTAGATCTGTAGTGAACTCTCCAACAAGTTTAGAGAAAAGACTAATAGAACATTTTAACTGTTTCCATGATGATTTCCTTCCCATCCCTTATCAATCTGTCGCTTATTTTTACCCAGCATGTATACACTGAGTACCACTATTTCCAACCCCGTTTTTCTGCTTGATAGTATGGTGTATATATGTTTTCATGAATTGACACAGTTTCCATATTCATCGGTTGTAATATTCTTCACCTGTGAGTTTTTCTATATGTCATAAAACTAGAATTATAGAATGATATAGCTGGAGAGATCTTCGAGCTGTATTATATCTATTAAGAGCCAACTTTCATCAAACCCTTACTATGTGCAAGGGACTGTGCTTAGTGCTTTGTATATTTATTTCATTTAATCATCTCAATAATCCAATGAGGCTCATCCTACCAATCTCTCTATTTTACAGATGAGGAAATTGAGGCTAAAGAGGTTAAATGACTTGTTGGGAGTCTTGCAGCTAGTAGGGTTGAAACTCAAACTACAGTTAGCCACTGTGCTGTGTGCTAGGTACTGTATGGTCCTAACTTTTCAGATGAGGATCCTGGACTCTCAAAAGAGTAATGTGAGTTTCCTAAGAGCCATCCTGTTAGTTAGTGGCCTTCAGGGCTGGAACCCGCTCTCTGCACTTCCGGGCCCCTGCCTTTTCCGCTATACACTTCACCCTACTCTCAGTATGAGGAGTAGGATCCCTGTATCCTTTTGGAACTTTCCTTTTCCCACCCCACTCCATGTTTGCAAAATCCACAGTGAGTATGTTTATTTCACTGAGAATTAAATTTTTATGTAAACTACTTTTTACATGACATGGTTCCTATTTTTCCATTCCTGCTTGCCTAGTTATATTTTCTTGGGGCAATTGAAATTTTCCAGATTTTCAGGTTCTGAAAGTTCACTTTGAATCCATGAGAACTTTCTGGATTCCTGGAATAATGGTTCTAAGTCACCAGGTTCCCCAAGGAGAACAGAACCATCCACTCCAGTTGCTCAGCTACTAGGCCTTTGTCTCTTTAGAGAGCAGAATAAAACCCACACACTACCCCCTCATAATAGAACCTAAATGAAGACAACAATCAGATAAGAAATGTACCCAAATTTGAATTAAGTTTTATTTAGCTTATTTTCAGACTGTTCCTTCTATTAATAGCTAGATTTCTGGCAGATCCTTAAACAATGGTCTCAATGTGTATCACACACACCTGTCAAAATCTCATACCGTCTTGTCAGATCAGGGTATCTCTGTTTGGACCCCAGGAGGAGAGTGGCGGATGAAAGCTACTGCTCGTGTGTCGCACTGTTTATTTACTTTCTGGATGAATTCATATGACAAGAAGACTCTGGCAGGGTTGTTATCCTTGTAATCTCATTTATTGCTCTGGGCGCCTGGTAGGTTCTATACCTTAGATAATGTTAATTTTATTCTTTTGGGAGCTGAGCCTGGTGTTCACGAAAAGCTATAAGACGTAATTTATTTCTCCCCACTTGCCTTTGAAATATTAATTCTATTGAAAAATGATCAAATAGACTATGTAAATCATGGCCATTGCACCCACTTTAAAGGTTAATCCCGCCATCATATAGCCAGATAGTTAATTCGAATTTCTTTCCAAGCACGAATTCTCAGGCAAGTCAAGGTGTAATGGGCTACAGTGTCCCATCCCGGAGGTCACTGAATGCCGGCCAGTGATAAAATTTGGAAGAAACAAATCTCGAAGTTTCGAGAACAAAAGTTCCTTCAGGCCATGAGGGGCCCAGTGCATCATGGGATTAGAACTACACTTTCTCCAAAATTTTAGGAGATGGGTTTTACTGACATAGCCTCTGCTTCCTTGAATTTTCTCACGTGTCACTTGAATTGTTGGAAAGTCAGTGGGTGCTTTGGTTTCAAAGGATTCTGGGATAGTCCTGCTGCTTCAAACAGAAAACTTCACCCACTTTCCAAAAATTATAGGCCAGGAAGGACCATCTTAGATGTTTTTATAGCTTCCTCTGTCCAGTGTCACACTCCACACTTGGGCACATCCACTGACTTGTCACCTCTCTCCTCCTCCAAGCGTAGCCAGCCGCCAGCCAGGTAACTCTCTCCTGAGCTGATGGAAGATTCCTCCTCACCAGTTGGCCTGGAGAACCTTCTTCATTGTTTCCTGCTCTCCCTTGGTTCACTCTCCTCAATCAGGGGTGGGGCTGGGAGATGTGGCGTTTGAAGCTTATTCAGTTTTGTGGGCCTCCTTTAAGAAAAAGAACATAGAAAGAGAAATTTCAAATGAGATGCAAAATGAATATGTATTTAGAATGTGAAAAGAAACCACAGTCATAAATTTTAAAAAGCTAACACTATAAATATCACAAAAGCCATAAAATGACAATACTATATTTTTAATTGCCTGACACACCTTTATAATACATTTTTCCTAATTTTTTGACTGCCTACTCTTTGATTTCTTCTTTCAATGACAATGATTTTGTGATATCATTTTCTATAGAGCAAATAGGAAGATAATTTAGTCTTTCCTCTAGCATAGATCATCAGAATTTGTTTCTTATTATTGATAGGTTGAATAAACTTGATACACAGACATACTTGCTACTTTTAACACATTGACTGCCACACTATAAAAAAAGAATGTTTTTTCCTTGGGATCACGATGCTTTATTATGAAAATAGAATGAAAACTTTGAAAACAAAACGATCCTTTCTAATTTAATGAAAAATTTGTTATTTTTTATTGTTTTCTGTGCATGAGTTATAGTCAGCTTGAGAAATAGTTGTTGTGGCTCCCAAAGTGAAGAGATGTGTGTTACATGTGATTCATGAGGCCCCGGGCTCAAAGCTAGTGTGAGTTAAATACAACTCACATGGCAGTTAATGTGTTAAATACTGCTTCGGATTTGGGCCCTACAAACAGACATTCTGATAAATTCTACTTCATGTAATGTCCATCAAAAAAAGAAAAAAATTGGCCAGCTGTGGTGGCTCACACCTGTAATCCCAAAGCTTACTGAGGCTGAGGCAGGAGGATTGTTTAAGGATAGGAGTTCAAGACTAGCCTGGGCAGCATAGCCAGACCCCATCTCTACAAAAAGTTAAAAAACTAACTGGTGATGGCACACACCTGTAGTCCCAGCTACTCAGGAGGCTGAGGCAGGAGGATCGCTTAGCCCAGGAGTTTGAGGTTGCAGTGAGCTATGATTGCACCACTGCACTCCAGTCTGAGTGACAGAGTGAGACTCTGTCTCTAAAAAAGAAAAAAAGATAAAATTTAAGGTGAGTTTATACTTGTATATCTTGCATTATCAAGTATCTTCCTGACAAGAGAAATCTTCAATTTTAACTAGGCATTGATGTGAACCAAAGTATTCTCTGCTTCAGTTTTACTCAGGTAATGATTAGAATTTTCCTGGATTAGCTTGGCCCCAAACATTTCAAAGATTATTTCTTTTCCACTATCCAGATACTTTCCTGACAGTCATTGGAGAATTGATACATATCTGGATGCGACCTGTGGCCATGCATCTTTGTGTTGTGATGCTAGGTAAGTCAGTACAGGCAGTAGTCGGTATAGTTCAGGAAGCATTCCTCTCTTGGAATGAATGTGCATGAAATGATTAAAAACCACATAAATTTATCCCATTAAACCCAGACTAAATGAATCCCCAGCTCAAATTCCCCTTAGCCAGATCCCCCAACACCCTATGAAGATTCCAGAGCCACTTGATAAATGAGGAAGGACAGAGAGGAAGATGGAATAGAGTCATCAACCTTAACTCAATTCAGCTAAAACATCTTTTCCCACCGAATTTTGCCAATCATATGATCATATATACATTGTCAGCGCCCTTTGTAAACCCTTGAAAAATGGCCTTTCAGAGGAACCTTCAAACTTCGCCTTCATAGTGTACCTGCCTCTGTTTCTGCATGGTGTCTGATGGTTTCCTATCCTCTTTCTCCTCTGAGAATCTCTTCCTACTCGTCAAACTTTTAGCACTGAATTCTTAATACATCGCTGCCCACTTGAACTCATTTCTTTTTGACCTGTCTCTTGGATTACTTCTCCTATCCCATCTAGGAAACTTTCATTCTCTCCAGTGATCCAGAGCTTCCAAAGCATCCCTCAAACCTTTCGCTCTCTCCAGAAGCAGACATCTGTCGCTCGTATCCACATCATCTGTGATTTGGGAACATCTCAGGCAGATGACAATAGCACAGACCCCATCTGCTGGGCACTGGAATATTCCTCCAGGGCTTTATCTGCTAGAGGCCTCTGATATAGTCCCAAGAAATTGCTATGGCACATGCCATTTAGAGTCCTGAACATGTGGGGGTCCTGGGAAGGCTTCCTTAAGCCTGCCTGTCCCAATCCATCAGTTGTAATCCACCTGGGAGGCTATTCAGCAAAAAACACTGAATTTCCCCAACAGGTCGACCCAAACTCCTTAACAGACAACAAGAAAGAGCAAGAACTTCGAATAGAATATTCTAAACCTTACTCCTCTATCTGCTTTTTTGCCTTAAGAGATCATTTCTTTCCTCCTGGAGTTTCCTGTCTTCAGCCTCATTTTAGTTTTACCAATCTCTCCAAAATTTCCATCATTCTGGGAGATACTAGAGCAGAATGCAAACAGCATAACTTAGGAATGAGGAAGACTTGCAAATTCTAGTCACTGATTTATTAGCTGTGTGTTCTTGGGTAAATTGCTTAGCATCTCTGAGCCTTGGCTTCCTTGTCAATATCATTGAAACAATAACAACTGTGAGAATTGCGCATCATGCCTGCAAATTTCATAAAACAGTGCCTGGTGGTTAGTAGTTGGTCACATAAAGGTGATGATGCTAAAGTCTCAGTGCTCCTTGGGGGTGACATTGTTCTCAGGTTGTCCCTTTTTCTAACTAACTTTTACAGGCAGGCCCCCACACCCCCCAACACCGCCCAACCCTCTCTTGCTTTCATTATTGTGAAGAGCATAACATACATTTCTGCTCCTGTGAGTATAAAAACAGTAACCATATCTATTAGTTGGAGCTCTAAAAAAGTTTTGGGGTCTGATGGACAGAGTCCTGTCACTTCAGCCACGAAGTGCTGCAGAGCCTGTCTGCCTAGAATAAATATTAATTTCCTGTAGTTTTAAACGTTGATATTATTGCGAGCAGGCTCGCCGGTGACAGCACAAACATCAGCATTGTCTGCTGGGTGAGATGGCAGCATGTTCTCTGCATCTCATCTCCCGGGAAATGTTCCAAGGATTCAAATGCAAATGAGTCCAGAGTCAGCCTGTCCTTATTTGCATCTGTTCTCAGCAAACCTGATTTTTCCCTCGTAAATTTACATTATGTGCAGATACGATATCGAAATGATTGGGCCAAAGTTATTTTTTTCCTTTTTCATTCTGTTCATATTACTGGCTCTTGCAAATCCTTCCTCCCAAGCCCCATTCTTTCACTATATTGTTTAATCTTACCCTCATTGCCGAAGTCCCCCGGCCACCCAGCCACTCTGGCCCCACTGTGTGTCAGCTCACTCGGGTGCTTCTCCCTCCCTGTGGGTGGTCGTAGCTGTTCACCCGTGTTCTTCCCCCACCCTGATCTCTTGCAGAACTTTGCAGGTTCTGCAAAAAGCACGTGGGAGGCGACCAACAGTAGACACTTGGAGGAGGGAAGCTGGATATGCCCAGAGTCAGATGCCAGACCTTGGGGATCCAAGGCTCTGTTAAAGCAAATCTCATGGAGGTGCATAAACCATAAGTCCAGAGCTCAATGAATCTTTACAACATGAGCACACCTGTGTAACCAGCATCCAGACCAAGAAACAGAACATTAGGATGTTGCTAGAATCCCAGAGCCTCCTCCCATGTCCCCTTCTAGGCACCACTGCCTTCCCTCAAGGGTAGCCACTCTTTCGACTTCTAGACCAGAATTTTGCCTGATATTGAACTTGACATTACTAGAACAATACAGTATGTACTTTATTGTGGGTCACTTCTTCCATCGTGTTTGTAAGATTTCTCCATGTTGCCGGTCATTTCCCCCTCTAGATGCTATTCTGTTGTGTGAATATCTCAGCATCTGTTTATCCAGCCTGCCTTTAATGGATCTTTGGATGGTTTTTCCCTCTTTGGGGCTATGCCTGTTCTTTTGCATGTCTTTGGCGAGTACATGGACACATTTCTGTTGGATATATGCTTACAAGTGGTGCTGCTGACGCATAAGGGGGAATTCATGACTTTTGATGAGGCTATTTTGATGACCAGGGGTATTGTGAAGTGGTCTGAGAAACTTTGGTAATTGACTTGTGCAACTACAGTTCTGTTTTGTGCTATAGACTGAATTTTGTCCCCTTCCCCCGAATTCACATGTTGCAGCCCTAACTCCAAGGGGACTATATATGGAGATAGGCCTTTTAGGAGTTAATTAAGACTAAATGAAGTCATAAAGGTGAGGTCCTAATCTGATAGGATTGGTGGCCTTATAAGAAGAGGAAGAGACAGAAAGTTCTCCCTGTTTTCATGTGCACACACCAAGGAAAGGCCATGTGAGCATACAGCAAGAAAGTGGCCTTCTGTACGCCAGGAAGAAAGCTCTCCCTAGAACCCAACCCAGGTGGACGTTCTAGTCCTGTGGTCCCCAACCCCTGAGACCAGTAGCAGTCCGTGGCCTGTGAATGGTGGGTGAGTGAGTGAAGCCTCATCTGTATTTCCAGCCGCTCCCCATTGCTCGCATCACTGCCTGAGCTCCGCCTCCTGTCAGATCAGCGGTGGAGGCATTAGATTCTCACAGGAGTTCGAACCCTGCTATAAACCGTGCATGCGAGGAATCTAGGTTGCATGCTCCTTGTGAGACTCCAATGCCTGATGATCTGAGGTGGAGCTGGGGCAGTGATGCTAGCGCTGGGGAGTGGCTGCAAATGCAGATTATCATTAGTGGAGAGCTTTGATGGCACAGAGACCATAATAAATCAATTGTTGCAGACTCATCAAAGCCCTATCAGTGAGTGGCAAGTGACATTATAATAATAATAAAGTACACAATAAATGTAATCCGCTTGAATCATCCCAAAGCCATCCCCTCCACACCCCAGTCTGTTGCAAAATTGTCTTCCATGAAACCAGTCCCTGGTGCCAAAAAGGTTGGGGACTGCTGTTCTAGTCCTCGGGACCATGAGAAACTAAATTCCTGTTGTTTAAACCACCCCGCCTGTGACATTCTGTTATGGCAGCTCAAGCAGACTAAGACATTTCATTCTGTTTTGTTTTCTTGAAGTCAGAAAGTACCTTTTGAGAAAAATTATCATTTTTATTATGGTAAAATACACATAAGAAAGTTTCCCATTGTAACCCTTTTTAAGTGTATAGTTTAGTGGTATTAAATACATTTATAATGTTGTACAGCCATCACTACCGCCCATCTCATAATCCAGTTCATCTTGTAAAACTGAAACCAGTGCCCTTTCCTACAAACACTCACAACCACCATTCCACTTTCTATGATTTTTGGTTGCTCTAACTACCTCATATAAGTGAAGCCATACAGTATTTTGTCCTTTTGTGACTGGTTTATTTCACTTAGCATCATGTCCTCAAGGTTCAACCACGTTGTAGAATATGCCAGAATTTCCTTCCTTTTTAAGGCTGAATAATATTGCATTGTATGGATATATCACATTTTGCTCATCCATTCGTCTGTTCATAGACACTCGAGTTGTTTCCACAATTTAGCAATTGTGAATAACGCTGCCATGAACGTGGGTGTACAGCTATCTCTCTGAGACCCTGTTTTCAATTCTTTGGGAAGGAATACTCAGAAAGGGAATTGCTGCATCAAATGGTAATTCTATTTTTATTGTTGTTAAGAACTAACATCCTGTTTTGCACAGTGGTTAAATCCTTTTGTATTTCCACCAACAGTGTACAAGGGTTCTAATTTCTCCACATCTTCCCCACACTCATCTTATGTTTTTTTGATAGTAGTCATTTCGATGGGTGGCATTTTACTGTAGCTTTGATTTGTATTTCTCTAATGATGGGTGATGGAAGAGTATCATTTTGACATTGCTGGTAATTTTCTGTTATTTTTGGAGCATGTTTTCTTCTTTTGGGGAAATCAGCAGAATGTGCCCCTTGGTCACGTAGGTGTAAAGCGATCCCCTGCCTCTTGTCACCCCAATGTCACCCCATTGCCATCAGTGCAGATGCTTCATATGAGATGTGGGTTCTGTACATTCTTAGCAGGCCTGAATCTTCCCAGGCTTGAAAGATGCTTGTCCGTCTAGCCTGTAAATTTGAATTTAGAGTGGACGGGTCCTGAAAATTGTTTGCTTTTGGGAGATGGGTGAACCTCCTTGTTGTAGCATGGCTTGGCAAGAATCGACCTCTATTGAGGGCCTTCTTGGTGCCTTCACTCTGTGCCACGTACTTTGTTGGGCACTTTACAGGGACTCTCCCACTTAATTGGCATAAAACTCTTTTAAAGTGGGTATTATTATTTTCCTCATTTTATAGAGGAGGAAACTAAAACTTGGTGAAATTAAATAACTTATCCCATATCATATAACTAGTGGATTGCAGGGCTAAGATTCAAGCACAGTCTGATTTCAGAGTTTGAAACCACTGTCACACATTAACACATATTCACACACACACATTTGCCAGGAGAGAGATGCAGATTTAATCTTCCCTTAGCTGATGCTGGAGGAAAGATTCTAGAAGTGAATAAGATTAGGTTTGGATATTGCAATTGAATGGGTCTCCCGGTGACCCCATGGTGTGCTGGTTACCCTCCCTCTGCCCTTCTCTGCTCTGTTCTATGCCCTGGGACACTGACCCTGTGGACTGCACCCCTTAGAGCCCCTTGATGGTTGGCTGCAGGTGGATCCGACCCAGGGAGACGGTGGCAGGACATAAGAGTGGAGGGAGAGGGCAAATGGAAAACTCCCTCCATGACTTCGGCACCTGCCATGTGGCCTCTCCTTCACATTCCTGTTCTCACCCAGTGCTGGTAACTTCCTTGTCTCTCTGGCCTCAGGGGGTGGTAATGGCTTCCAACATTGGTAGTCTCTGAATATCTTTAATCTCTGGTTTGTTTCTGTAATCCTGTTCATCCATTTGTAGATGGTTCTTCATAAATTCTCTTCATTTGAACCATGTGAGATGAATTCTGTGTCCTCCCAGAACCCTGAACGAGACACACTTGTTTAAATTGAGTCAAACAACCTAGACTTTGGCAAATGTACTGTTAACAGTTGTGATTGTCTTCTTTGGGCTTGGGAGCAAGATCGTAGTCAATCGTCCTGGAGCTTCAGAGATTGGGAGTCTTGGACTTCTTCCTCTCTGGAGCCAGGGAAGGTTTGAGGTCTAGACTCTGAGAAAGAGGGCCACAGTCCCATTGGTGGGCAGTCGTCTGGACCTTGCAACAGGTTGACAGGTGGAGGGAGATATTAAGGATGGAAAAGGCTGGTAGGAAATTCATTGCGGAACATGACGGCCAATGGACTCAAACCATATCAGGCTTGGATTAGTTAATGATGGTCCAAAGACTGGGAAAAGAGACATGCTTTTCTTTTTAAACTAGTTCATCAGGAGCTCATGATTTTGCCATCCTGCCCACCCCCCCAAAAAAAACCCTTCCGAAACCAGATAACAAAGTCATGAAAAAGATACCCCAAACTTGAAGTTCAGCTAAAAATATATGTGTATATTTAGTTGTGAGCTCTGTGGTTTGGGACATCAGTGTCTTCCATTAAAATTTTTGCTCACAGTTGACAGCATGCAAATGCAAAAGAACAAGAGGAATTCTGCCCAAATGTATCCTCTGTAGTGGACATGCCACTTTTTCTGCCTGCCCCATTTCTTTTCCTTTGGAACTCTTTTCCACACTCCAGATGATTTGTGGGTTCTGCCAATCAATGGTTCTCACTACCTCTGCCATGGGGACAGGCATACAACCCAGTCTGACTGATAAGATTATTCTGAAACTGTGAGTGACTTAGGGGTAGTCTCAAGCCTAATCAGAATCCTTTATTGATGAAGATATCGAGACAGGAGCTTTAAGAGCTGAGTAAGCTGGAAGCCACCTCAAGAAAGCTGGAGGCCATTTTGAGAAAGCTGGAAGCCATCTTGAGAAAGCTGGAGGCCATGTTGCCATCACAAGGAGAAAATCTTCCAGACAATAGAGCCAAGTAGAGTGAGAGATGGAATGCGATGGAATGCACTTGGCTCTACTGTTTGGACTCCTGAAATCAGTTGTGCCTGTGGTTCACCCTTTGGACATTCATTCATGTGAACCAATGATTTTTCCATTTAAAAAGGAGCTAGTTGTGTTTCTGTTACTCTAAAGTGCAAAGGTCTTGACTAATTCTTTTACCCTTAAGAATAACTAATGCCGATCAATACAAGAGTGTATGTTGCCTTTCTCCCTAAAGCTTCAAAGAAGAGAGTTTTTGCTGTCTTACCTGTTTCAAAAGAGAAAGTCCTCCTCCTATAGATCTTTCTAAATCCCTCCCATGGCAATTTAACTAAACTTCCTTTGTTCTTTTTCAGTGAATGTGCAAAATAGCTGGTTACCATATTCCACAGAGTAATCTTTGTATACTCTATGGAAGACAATTGTTGACAATTAATGGGCTATCCCAAAGAAAGTTTCCTCCAGGCTAAGAATTCTAGTAACTTAAGTCTTTCTCAAAGATTTTTTTAGCATGCTTCTCTCTAAATTGTAGACCTTTGAACCTTCTCACTTGGTCTGGAAAGGTGGAGGGGGCCACCAGAAAGTTGTGTGGAAGGTCCTTATCGAAAAAAGTTTGTATAGAAGATCTTTATTCTTAAAAAAATTAAAAATTCTATTATTGAAATGTTAAGACTAAAAAAATGTTGTTAAAGTGAAAAAGGCACAAAAAAATTCAGGCAGAAAAAATACATATCTATAAACACATTTTTGGTTTAGTTTGAAATAGTTTAATAGCAGATGGTGATTTTCTGGGGATGCAGTCAGTGACTGGGTTTTGCCACCCCATCAATGTGTTGTCGGTGTGAAAAAGGATGTAAGAGAGCCTCTGATATATGGAAGTGGAGGCTCTATGGGGCTCATCATTGCCTGAATCTTCCTGCTCCCAGGCACTGTGGAAATTCGCATCTCGAGAATCAGGCCAAAAGGACTAGAATTTCTGGGAGTATGTCTCATGCTAGGAAGCTTTAATTGAAGAGGGAGAAGTATGGATTTCCTTAAAGAAAGACCTCTGTTAAAGATCTATTTTTGACCTTAATGAATATGCTATTACTTAAAAAGTCTTTTGGGTAAGACTCAAGAACTTACCATGAGATTCCCTTCTTCTATGTTTAACCTGGGAACATGATACAAAATACTTTAAATAGAAAACTTGTTAAGTTTAAAGAGAATTCTTCTCTTGGCAAAATAATGTTCAGAACGATTAACTTTCAATTTGCCTTAATGGCTTTTAAACACACATACGTTTTCAAACACCAAAATGATACTGTGTCCCAGGGGTGCTGGGGGTGGGGTTGAGGTGGAGGGCCTGGTTCCTCAGATGAACTGTCATTTCTGATATGCAGCAAGTCTTGAAGGCATATCCACCAATCAACTGTTTAACAAAACCTCAACTCCTCCTTCTCCCCATTTCCCTTCTTATCTAACTTCTAAGTATAATTCAATCAAAGGTTTGAATTTAATTAAATTACCACCACTAGCTTAGAGAACAGTATCTATTCCTGGTTAGCTAAATTATTCGGAGGCGAACTGAACATTTAGAAAAGTGGCTCACATCCATGTGTGCACATTAGCGTTACCTGGGGAGCTTTAAAAAGAATGCCAATATCCTGGTTCCACTCCCAGAGGTTTTGTTTTAATGGGGATGGGAAGGAAGGCAGAAGCTATTAGTATTTTTTAAAGATCTGCACAATTTTAACCTGCAGTCAAGGTTAAGAGTTACTGATTTAGAGACTGAACATAATCAAACCACCAGTGTGAAAGCAACTCACCAGGAAGAGGATGGTTTCACGGGAAGAGCACAAGATTCAGAGTTGAGGGTTTTAATCCTGTCTCTACTCTTTGTTCACTGTTTGGACTTGATCAAGTCCATGGCCTCTCTGTGCATCATTTCCTCATCGGTAAAATTGGGATAATTATGCTCATCTTGCAGGGTTATTTTGAGGGGAAAAAGCATCTAGCACATGGGGGAACCTCTACAGCAAGAGCTACTATTAATGTGGCATTAACTCTTCCTGGAAAAACTATTTTCTCCCATTTCGTGTATTTGCCCCTGCTGTGCCAATAGGAATCCAAATCTGCACTGTTCCTGCAGACTCTGAATTTTCTGAGCATAGATGGCCCTAAAGGCCACAGTGAGGTTGCAGAGTCTTGGGGTTGCGAACACCTGTTACTTCCAAAGGTTTGCTGAGAACACCTGAAGCAGCATGGCTCAGTGCAGTGAGTCCACAGGTCTGAGTCCAGCTTTCTTAAAAACTAACTACGTTACTATCTCTCTTACTATGTAAAAGTTATTATCTAGCTCTGGCCCCTCCATTTCTTAATTGGTAAAACGGGATTAGACTCATTCAATTTTCTTTCAATAATAGGAGTCTGTGAGCTTTAAAGAGCCTGTATGACCCCAACCAGAGAAGCCTGCAAACATTTTTACCTGTCTACAGGAGAAACAATGCCCAAGGAGTTTCTGCAATAAGCAAGTCCCATGAAGAGCGTGGATAATTTTTCTTCTGAAAAGCTAGTTCTTTTGCAATTAACAATGGGAAGGGGTTCCATCCTGACTTCTGGCTTGAGAAAAGAGTACATGCATCTCCCGATCAATCTTGATGGAGAATAAGGTCTTACGATTGATCTCAGGGTCAAAATGAGACCACATCAGAGCCTCCGGGGAGATGGAGTTTGTGGTTGCCAGGAAAATCTTCTTTATTGAATCCACAGGACATAGAGAATAAATTGCCCATGCAAGATTTGGACTGAAATTGTCCGTGCTGATTGCACCTTTAGAAGCTCTGTGGGCCAATAGTTTTCAGACTGAACATGCATCAGAATCACTAGCAGAATGTATTAAAGCCCAGGTACCTGGACCCCATCCCCAGAGCTTCTGATTGACTGGGTCTGGGATGGAGCCTGAGACTTGGTTTTTCTAACAAGCTCCCAGGTGACGCTGGTGATGTTGGTCCTAGGATTGCGACCGACCTTCTCCCAAACTCAGCTTCCCTTATAAAAACACAGCTCCTTAGGTTCCCACCTTCCTGTCGCTTGTCATTTATAAGGAATAGAGCAATTCAGCAGATCCAAATGCATATCACACAGCTGCTCGGCTCATTACAAACCGTTCTCCTTGCCTTTGTAGAAACAGCCTCTGGGTTCCAATTCTGCTTAGACCCCTGAGCAATGTTATTTCTCTCTGGAAATGTATAAGAGATTTGGCTTCTGGCCAGACAGGTCCCAGCTGTAACTTGCTCATTCCAAGTAATGCTGTTCAGAGACACAACTCAGTTAATAATACCTTTTGTTTATTGCATTACAACTTTCAAAATACTTTTACAGTCCTAGTTTTGACCCCACAATGAACAACCCTGTGAAACAGGCAGGGAAATGTAATAATAATTCCCCTATTTTTCATTTAGCAAATGTTGAGTGCTTGCTGTGGATGTGCTCAGCACAATTCTAGCTGCTGAGACACAAAGAAGAACAAAATCTGGTCCTTCCTTTCATCAGATTGGAAAACCATTGCTCAGATAAATGGAGTGATTTGCTCAAAGCCAAGTAGGCCTTCTAGCTCTTCATTTTGTGCTTTTTCTACTACAGGATGCCAGGAGCAGGAGCCTTTTAATAGAAGAGTCTCAGGGCCAGGCTGAAAAAATGCAGAGTGTGTCAAGGAACCTGTCAAGGACATAGTGGCTGCTTCTGCAGGGTGCACAGGCCCAGCGTGGCCTTTCTCCTTGTGTTAGCTTCCTGTGGTTTTTGTAAAAAATGGCCACAAACTTGGTAGTTTAAAACAACAGAAATCTGGTCTGTCACACAGTTCTAGAGGTCGAAAGTCTGAAATTAGCATTATTGGGCTGAAATCAATGCGTTAGCAGGGCTGCACCTTCTCCAGAGGCTCCAGGGGAGAATCTGTCCTTTGCATCTCCCAGCATCTGGGGGCTGCCGACACTCCCTGGCTCGTGGCCACATCACTCTAATCTTCAAGGCCGACATCTTAGGATCTTTTTTTGTTCTACCTTCACACCATGTTCGTGTGTGTGTGTGTGCGTGTGTGTGTGTGTGTGTGTAAAATTTCCCTCTACCTCTTTCTTATAAGGACACTTCTGTGGCATTTAGAGCCTGTCTGGATAATCAAAGACATTTTCCAAATAAGATAACATTTACAAGTTCCAGGGAGCATTGGGGGTCGTGTTTGAACCTAGTACACTCCTGCAAACCAAAGCACACTTGGAGAGGTCATAAATCTTTATCTTTTAATCTCCAAAAGAATGCCATTCAGAGGCTAGAACCCTGGATTTGGAAGTAACGGTGGAAAATCCAGTGCAAGGCAGGTCCAGAGAGGGAAGGGCCTATTGTGGGTTACTTGTGCAGAATTAACGGCCATGGGAGGATTTGACCTCCAGTTTTCCAGTCTAGCGCTGTTTTTGCAAAGTTTCCCACTGAGAAACGTGGGAATGGGCATGTCTCTTACATACAGGCTCCCTGCACTCTGCTTTCTCCCCACCTCATGAGTCTCTCTCCAAAGACCTGTCCTGACTCGTATGTGAGAGGGCAGGGGGATGGAGGGTGGGCAGGAGGTTCCAGTCTGGTCTGGGGCTGGAGAGGGCAGAGTGTGGGCACTATCTATCTGGCAGTGGGGAAGACCTTTGGCCTGGGCCCAGTGAAACCACCGCCAATCATTCCTTTCCCTCTCCCTCTAGGAAGAACTGCAACAGACATTCCCCAGGGGAACTGGTTCACAGCCTCCCCTCTTAATCCCAGGCTGCCAAGGCTGATAAGAGGCCAGAGCAAAGGCATTGCCACATCTCTTTAGAGCCAGGCTGCAAGGCAGGGCCCTGGGAATGCAGAAACGGAGGAGCCTTTGAAGTGCAAATTCAGAACTGCTGAAGGCTCTTGGTTCTTTAAAAGGAGATTTCCTCCTAGACACTGGTTAGATGGAAACTCTGAAAGTTTCATATTACACAGCATAAAAGCCAAATACCAGCAGTGGGCTAGCCTGAGAGGACAAACACATCTGAAAGAAACATCCTCGACTTCCCCAAATTGGCTCTCTCTACCCAGATAGCTGCTAGTAGCCTCGCTGTTCTCTGTCCCCCAGGCTGGAAGCCTACGTTCCCAATGGAGGACAATGATATTGCTGAATGTACTTAACGCCACTGAAAAAATGGTTAAAATGTTATGGGTAAATCACATGTTGTGTATGTCTTACCACCATTTTTTGAAAAAGGAAGTGGGTTGGCTTATCCATAGACAAATCCAATCATAAGGAGGAAGGTAATTCGACACTTGCCACCATGCTGCTTTTTGATTTCAAATGCCACACTGAACAAGTGACCATCTGTCCCTTCTGCAGGGTTGACTTGTCTTAGTAGCAGTGACAGAGCTGCCTTTTGTTGTAGAGACCATACAGGTGCTTGTGGGGATTCTAATTCTGGGGCGTTTGAGAGCAAACAGAGCTCCCATAACTCCAAACACTTCAATACTGTTCAGAAAGGCTTGCACCCCTTTTATCTTCCCAAAAATGGATAAAAAAGAATTTGTCTCTGGCGTAGCCCATCCTACTTTTCCTGTGGAAATAATAAATACTTCATCCCATTTAGTGTAGTTATTCAATAAATTTTTTGTATGTCAACTTCTCTTTTGACTTTTCTTTTCCCAGTTGGATTCTTTGGAGCTGAACTAGGTAAGAGTTTTTGAATTTCTGGCCCATCCTCACTCCCCTCTGCTGTATTTGGGCCTAGGAATGTTTTCATCCCCCAGAGACTAATAGAATCTTGAGGTTGGAAGAAGCTGGAAATGTTCCCTTGTCTGACTTCCTATGCAGTGCCTGTCAAATGGTCAGTCTTCGGCCAGACCCCTCTGTAGCGCAGTGGTTCCTATCTTTGACAAAGGTCCCACCCTGTGACCATCACTCACCCTATCTCCTCAAAGAGCCCCTCAGACATAAACACATGTTCAGACATAAATTCAGTTTCAGATACAAATACATTTTTAAAGCATCCTCCACCAATCTCTATTTTCGTATTGGATTTAGATTGGGTTATTTGCATCTTCCAGGGAAACTTTGCACGTTCAGATCAATTCACATTTTCTACTTGCAATTTCTGGCTGGAACTTACATATGGAAGCTGAGTCACCTCCATCTCTCCTGGAGTCTGAGCTGGCTGCTACCAAGACCTTCCTCATTATGCAAACTCATTCACATGAATACCAAAAGCAACACTTGATGGTTGCAAAGATTTCCATCTTCACAGGTCATGAAATGCACCTGCGTTGGGATACTTTTTGTTTACCACCTACACTAAGGATTTACAACTGCCTAAGTGTTATATTTACAATGACTATGTTCTGAATGCAAGCCTTCTGCCCAAGGCAAGGACAACTTCTTTATCCACATTGAAAATGACAGCAGGTAAAATGGCAAGAATTTTTAAAAAAAAAATCCCACTTTTAGTATATTCAGAATGAAAACCTTATATTAAAATAAGACCTTTAACGTGCTCCCTTTCACTGTTCATTTGGAAAGATATTTCAGAGATGGTATAGGCACCCTGAAATGTTGCTTGGTCTGAAATCTTTTATCTGTAGCTTTAGAAGAACAAAGGGTATAACATATGGAAAGGAGAAACCAGCAGGAAAAAGACACAGTTAAGGACAGGTACAGGAATGCAAATTATGATTTTAGCCTCGAAATATTTCTGGTCGGTTTCTACCCAAGGAGGACCATATTTGGGTATGGGATGGAGATTGCATATGGGGCAATTTAAGGGAAGAGGCGATGCCCTGACAGCAATGTGGAACCGCAAGCTTTGCACATCCCAGGTTTTTACCAAAGCCACACTTTTTAAAAGAAATGAGAAAGAGGAATTTTCATTTTTTTTTAATTTCAGCATATTATGGGGTACAGATGATTAGGTTACGTATGATGCCCTAACTCTCCCTCCCCCGCAAGTCTGAGCTTCAAGTGTGTCCATTCCCCCGGAGGTGCACATCGCACTCATTGTTTGTGCATATGCCCGTCCCCTCGTTTTCCCTCCCCCGCCCAACATCTAATAAATGTTATTCTTATATGTACACTTAAATGTTGATCACCTAATACCAATTTGATGGTGAGTACACGTGGTGCTTGTTTTTCCATTCTTGGGATACCTCGCTTAGTAGAATGTGTTCCAGTGCTTTCCAGGAGTGTACAGAGGTGCTATATCACCATTGTTTTTTATAGCTGAATAGTACTCTATTGTATACATATGCCACAGTTTATTAATCCACTCATGCATTGATGGACCTTTCAGTTGTTTCCACATCTTTGCAATTGTGAATTGTGCTGCTATGAATATTCGAGTGCAGGTGTCTTTTTAACAGAGCGACTTTTGTTCTTTTGGGTAGATGCCCAGTAATGAGATTGCTGGATCAAATGGTAATTCTACTTGTATCTCTTTAAGGTATCTCCATATTGCTTTCCACAAAGGTTGCACTAGTTTGCAGTCCCACCATCAGTGTATGAGTGTTCCTACCTCTATTACAAAGCTGTAATATTAAAATCAGCTTGGTGCTGGCACAAAAACAGAGCTCTTGACCAGTGGAACAGAACTGAGAACCCAGATATAAAACCATCCTCATGTAGCCATCTAATCT
>CAUYSK010059912.1:0-19241 GCA_963575035.1 Avahi laniger
AACGGGAAGTACGGTTGACTTATATAACAGCACAAGTACATGTGGCGGAATGTGATTGGCGGCAGTCCCTGACGCACCATCAAGAGGCGGTCTCCTTTAGCGCATGCGTTAACTATAGCCAGACGAAAGCCGCGCCCCACAATATGACACTTACTTTAATGCTATGAAAAAATATACCTGTGTAATCATTTTACTAAAAGTTGCATATATTCTTATTTGGCCAGAGAGCTATTTTCAATTTGAAATATTTGGAGTAGCAAGTGAGATAATCATTTGTTAAATTAACAATTAACAGTATTATGATGGTTGCCATTTTAATTAGTTATGGAAATCAAAATAGTTTTAAAAAATTGTTCTTGTTTATGAAATATAAATGGGGGCATAATATAGGCTGCTCAGTAATCACTGTGTAATTTATTTATTCAGATTTCCTGGAATATCATTTTATGAATAGTATTTGGTTGGGAATATTAGGATTTTTAAGAAAAAGTATTTTCTTTTTCATTCTACGTTACTTATTGTATCTTATCTACTAACATTTGAATGATTGTATACCTGCCTCCAAATGAATATGTGGAAACCCTAACCCGCAAGGTGATGGTATTAGGAGGTGGAGTCTTTAGGTGTGATTAGGTCATGGGGGCAGGGTCTTCATGAAAGGGATTATTGCTCTTATAAAAGAGGCCTGAGAGACATCCCTCGCCCCTTTTGCCAGGTCAGGTTACAGCAAAAAGATGGCCATCTAGGAAGACCATTTTCATCAGATGCCTAATCTGCTGGTGTCTTGATCTTGGACTTCCCAGTCTCTTGAACTGTGAGAAATAAATATCTGTTGTTTATAAGCCACCCGGTTTATGATATTTTGTTTTAGTAACCTGAAAGGACTAGTACATCATTCTTCCATCCTTCTTAAACATTATGAAAGCTTTAGTGACATAATTTTGAAATTCTGATAATCACCCAAGCACATATAAGGGTAGGAACAGTGAAACAAGAGCATAAAGAAATTGGAAGTGTTTTGGGAACAATAATAGTGATTAAGAGAATGTTAGGGCATAGGGAGTTATTCTTCTGGCTGGAAACAACCCTTATTCTGTAACATATGTGAAAGTGTTAATTCATCTGAAATTAACAACACAAAAAACAGAACATACTTCACATTCTTCCAGACAAATAGACTGTGTTATGCTCATATTAAGAAGTCATGTAAAAACATCAGTGTTTAAGATTTGAACTTTAGAGCTGGACATATCTGGGTTAAAGTCTCATATCTGACATTAACTGGATGTGTGAACGCGAGAGAGTTATTTAATTTTGCTAAGCCTCATATATAAAACTCTCATATAATTGTTGATAAAATGCAAAGATAATGCATGTAAAAGCATTGATACAATAGTTGACACATAGTCTTGGATTTAAAAATATTGGGTATCAATACTGTATTGACACTAAAGCTTTTGAGGTTTCTTAGTTACTCAGGAACTATAACAATTCTCATTCCTTAGCAAACTGTGGGCAAAAAGTACTGGAACCCCTTGCCTTAGCATATCTCCAGGAACAATCAGTAATTAATTAAATTTGGAACTCTTAGAAGAATGTAAAAGAGAACACAGGGAAAAACAAGTCACAAGACATAGCAAAAAAGTAGATTTACAAAACAGCTTGGAAGAGATGAGAGTTGAAGACATGATATTTACTAAGAGAATTTTTGATAAAATGGCACAGCTAATTCCTCTAAAACATAATATTTTGAATAATAATGTTTTCACTCTTTAAAAAAATTTTATTACTTTGTTTTATGATTTCTTTTATTCTACTATTATTGTCATTGCTTTAGCATTTTTTGCAGCTTTACTGAGGTATAATTAACAAATAAAAATTGTATATATTTAGAGTGTGATGATATACACATACCATTGTGTATGATGTTTTGATGGATATACACATATATTGTGAAATAATCACCACAACCAGGCTACTTATCGTATCCATACCTTTTTTACTTTTGTTTTTCAGCTCAACTGCTCTCATCTGTAACTTTCAAATTATTTTGATCTTCCCATTCACCTTTTAAGTACTCCCCAACACAAATACACATCAGAGTAGACAGATAATAATTACGTCTTTACCAATTTTCAAATACTGCTTTATTTCTTTTTGCTTGTGTTGCTGTTCATGCAAATGGACATTAGATTGCTGAAGTAGAAGACATGTGGCAGTACTGGTTATCACATGCCTGGTTAGCATGTTTGCAATTACTATGAAAACCCCAGTTCTAAGAAATTTTATTTCTCTCAAAAATCAAAAGTAAAAGATTTACATATAAAATAAGAGCTACAAAAATTTAAAAACTTAAAATTGATGTCTTTTTACGACTGTAAAAACTACTACAGTTTCTTAAACTAGAAGAGTTCAAAGAATATTAAGTTAAATAATAGGGCTTCATATTTTTATAGTCTTAAATGCTTGAAAAGCAAATTTTTCTCTATGTCTTACACAGAATTACTTTGTAAATGTCACACTTACCAATCTTTATGTGATTTTTGTATCCCTTTCTTCCAAAACATTATTAAGTAACTTCAATCAAAACTAAAATACAGTTTTTCATGGAACTTGACAAGCTAATCTGAAAATGTGTGAGAAAAGAGCAATGGTCCAAAATGTCTATGAAAAACGCATAATCATCTGAGACACTCTTGGAGGAAAAAAAGAATGAGAGTGGGTGGAATTTGCTTTACTAGATGTCAAGATTTATAATAAAGTTATAGTAATTTAACAAGTGTGATATTGATGCAGGGATTGATAGAGACCAGGGAAAAGAACGATTCATCCAGACATATAAGAAACTTGATGTCTGGAAGATGTGGCTTTGTAGATCAGTCAGAAAGAATGGAGTAGCCAGTACATGGTGCCAAGACATTGGTTACTAAAATGGAAAGAAATAAAACTGAATTCCTACCTCATACCACACAGAAAAACATGTATTAAAGACCTAAATAAAATAAATAATATAGGAGCATTCTCCTATATTCTCCTAAATAATATAGGAGCTTTATAAACACAAAGTGGGGAAGGTATAGGAAGCACAAACCATCATAAAAAGATTTGAGAGATTTGACTATGTGAAAATTAAATCTGTTAACAAAAGATAGCATAATTATCATAAAAAGATATGCCAACGACTGGAAGAAGTTATTTGTAGCACACACAAATTTAGTATCCAGGATATATGAAGAATGTCTATAAATTAAAACAGGAAAAGAGTATACAACTTAACAGAAAAAGGGTGGAAAATATCAGTAGGATATCACCAGGAGAGGACACACACACACACACACACACACACACACAGGCACACAGATAATTTTACTAGTAGTCAGTAATTTTAATGAAAATTAAACTATCCATAACATTAGTAAAATTTTAATGTGAAGCAATTGTAATTTTATACACTCCTTGGAGGAATACAAATTGATTCGACCACTGTACAAAGCAATTTGGTAACAAATGGTCAACCAAAGATGCCCATAATCCATCAAAGCCTGAAAATCTACTCATACATGCACAACTTAAAGAAAAGGCTACTCATGAACTCAAGGGCATGTGAACAAAAGTTTTTAGATTAGTATTGTTCATATTAGGAAAAAAAGGAAGAAAACTTGAAGTCCATCAATGAACCAGAACTATGCATATTAATATAACTTTAAGCAGAAAATATAAGCTACTAAAGAATACTATAGTATGTTACTATTTAAAGTTTAAACACACAAAAAATATATTGCTTAGAGTTATGCACATATATAGAAAAAGTACGAAGAAATACACAGGAATGAGAAACATCTAACTCAGGATGATAGCTGCCCACTGAGGAAGGAAGAAGGGAAATGTGATAGATAGGCTTAAACGATCATAATATTTTAATTTTTGAACTGAATTATCGAACTTTATATCTTTTCCTATGTCTTAAATATTCAATAAGAATGTTTTTAAAAATAAGCAATAATAGGGCAAGGTGCATTTTTATCAAAGGCAAAATAGAAACTTACTTAGAAAAAGGGCTTTCATTTTTCTGAGTCACACTATCATGATTTGGGGTGAGCGAGGACACAGGTTTTTTTCTCAACCTTTTTTTCCCCCAATACTAATATATTATATTACATAGTCTTTGAAAAGACTAAAATGAATCAGAAACCTATAATGTAGATAGTATATATGTTCCATAGTCCAATTGCTTCAGAATTTTGCAGACTTTGCTCTACTATCTTTTAGTTTCCATTTTTTGCTTTTTAAGAGATCTGAAGCCATTCTGATTTCTCATCCATTGTGAATGCTGAGGATGATAAGGTTGTGTAAAAGCAACTGATGCATATTTTGAAGGTGATTTACAAAGAAGAGTTTCGAGTATATACTGAATAATGGTAGCATTATTGAGCTAAGAGTATTTCAAAGTGACTCCTGTGAAAGACACAACATATTGGAGGGATCAACCAAGATTTCTCCTGGGCCTGTGATGCCTTTAGTCCTAGTGCTGATTTCCAGAATTGCACCAGCAAGATAATGTGAGGAGGGAGGTTTGGAAACACACTTTGCCATTTATCACAGGGTGGAAAAGAACTGAATTAGTGAAATAAGACTTACAAGTGTAACTCGGATTTTTACAAATGTGACAAAAGGCTGAGAAGCTATATAAACATGCTTCGTTTAGCATCTCTTGTGTATATCATCACATGTTTCAAGCCCAGGTCAAATGTCACCTCTTTTTTTATTCTTCAGGGAATACCTACTAAGTGCCAGGGCATCTTCCTGGTGCAGAAGATCCAACAGAAAGTGGGATGTAACAGAGCTTATCTTCCTTTATCTGGATTTCCCTGATGGCACTCACTATATTTTTGTCATTTGTGAACATTTCATGCTCCTACTAGGCAGTGAGAGGTATGATGGCAGCCTCATTTATTCAGTGTTTCCCTGTGGAATTGATTTCAGTGCTTTATAGCTACACAGTCAATCAATGTTTGTGGAATCAGGAATGAATGACTTTTCCCAGTATGCTTTGCTAGAGGAATCCGACATAGCTTCTCTCCTACTAAATTGGTAGAAGCAAACTTAATTGTTATGTCTTGGAGTCATATTAACAAGTTGGCACCAACAAAACCATCAAAATGGAATGACAATATAGCAATTTGCCTTAATATATTTTCCTTGGAATTATAGAATATAATTCATGGCCTAATATTAGTGAATTATGTTTTTTGTGAAAGGGTTATAAAGGCAGAATAATGTATTTATTCAATAGGCTTAATATCTACTTAGAAGGAACCATTATTATATGCTGGAAAAAGTATTATTTTATAATATTGCTGTGGAGAAAGTTTAAAAAATTCTCTAAATATGTCTTTATACTGATAATGTCTACATGAGGAAAAACTTTGAAATTATTTTCTTACTTTGATTTTTTTATAAAGTGTTTTTCATTTTTACATAAAAACAAATTCCAAAGGTAAATGTTTTGAAGAACTCGAAGTTAAAACCTCAAATTTAAAGTACTAAGGAAAAGTATAGAAAATTTTTTAAAGTTATCTTCTACCTAGGTACATTCTTTCTTGAGGAGTTATCAGTTTAAAAGAGTTCATTGTTCTCTTCTTAGTTTTTATTGTTTTCTATATATTACTCCAATAACTACATTTTTATCTTCTCTTTTGTCTAATGCTATATTATTTTGGTGTCAATTATTCTGGTTAATGCATCATGAGTGAGGTCTTGAAAATAAATTTTAAGTCGCTCAATGGACCCTTTCAAATGGTTTTCTAGAGAGGGTATTACATTGAACTCTTAATCTGGCCAAATGTTATTATTTTCTAGAGGCTGTGATCAGAAAAAGAGGCATTATTATAGTTTTTTGATTTTCTAGAATTCAAGGACAATATCAGCATATTACTTACAACATACAGCTCCTCACATACTCAAAGGCCTCACTTTCTCTTTCTGGAATTATTAATAGAATGTTTATGTAAGAACAAGACAATTATTTGTTCCTAAGCACCATTTAGCTGTCAGTTTGCCAGACTGCTATCTGAAGGGAAAGCTGAGAATTATGGGGCTACAATAGGCGTTATCTTGAATCCAGGATATGAAGGACTCCATCACGACTTTGCCACTAATTTACAAAGGGCTTCTGCAAACTCTCAGGACAGCTGAAGCTAGACCGTGAAAAACCATCCGACAGTTAATAGCTTCCTTTCCTTTCCCAATGAGGTCTGAAATTGCTTCTCAGTTTTATAAAACAAAACAACCTAAAAGCTACTCATAATTCTTCCTTCTAAACTCAGTATGGGTCACTTTGGGCTTGCAGGAGAAGACCAAAACAGAAGAAATAAGTTCCCTGTTGAGAATTGTGAAGGGTCTGCGATTTTACCCTACTGGTAGGCTAATAAGTTACCCTGATACAATTTCTTAGATGCTGGCAGAAGACAAGAGACTCCTAGGTCAGAGAGCTGGGAAACAGGTCTCCAGAGATAGTTTATTACTCAAATAATGGCAATAAACAAAGTATCAGCATTTTTTTGTGCTGGTTTCCAAAGATGATGCAAAGAGGACTAGATGGTGCTTGCACATGTAATAGGTTGAGTTACAGGAAAGGAACCTTGAGTTAGGGAACCCACATCTTTAATAATGCATTTAAGTAAGCATGCCTGCCCTTTGCTCCAGAGGAAGGCACTATTTCTATATTCCAAGACTGTTTGCTATGGACATCTTTAAATAGATAGTCTGCAACAAAGAACAGTAAGTACCTTGCTGGCAATATGTGCAGAAATGTGAGCCACTCATGGAGAACTGTCTTTCAACACTCCCTCAGCTGACTCAGGCTGGTCTGAATGTTCTCTTTTTTTTTCTTTCTTTCAATTGTATCAGGTTCTTCATGGACTCAGAATCTTTTTCTATATATTTGAAGATATGAGGTTTTCTTCTTCCTGAATAGTTTTTGTTTCCTCCAGGTTGGTTTATTTTTACTTTATTATTATGTGTTATTTGTGGTTTTTATCTTCCATGCTGGGAATTTTCCTCAGATGCTGGATAATCTTGGCTCTATGCTCATCACTAAGAATAGGAGACTACGTAGCTCTTTGGAAGTTCTGAACACATAGCTGGGGCTTGTTGACTGGTCTTAACTATTGGGTGACCTCATTGAGCCATTTGGAAGGAACACCTGATGTCATATGTTTAGGTCTTTCCTCTTGGCTGACCAGTTTCCCTACATAAGTCACTTCCAATCTTCTGCCTGGGTGGTAAAGAACTGGCTTTCAGGGTTCCAGGAAGCCAGCAGCGGAAGCATCACGAGATTCTTAGCATTTATGTATCCATTAGCATAGTCTCTTTGTTTAAGTAAAGTACTCCTCAAATCGCATTTCCCTAATTACAAATAAAGTTAAGAATATTTTCTTGTATCTATTAGCAATGTGTTACCTTCTCTGAACTGCCCATTTCATGTCCTTTGCCCATTTTTATATTAAGTTGTCTTTTTTCTTTTCAGGAATTATTTGTGTATTCCCAATCCTAATCCTGTATCAATTGTATGGGTGGTATCCTCTTCCAGATTACAGGTTTCCTTTTTCTTGCTGTCTGTCTCTGCTGAGAATTTTCCACAATATATCCTTTCCTGATTCCTATATTTTTGTGATATGGTCTTTAGTCCAACACTCTACCAATATGAGCTCAAATGAGCTCAAGGTTTAGTTCCCAGCACCACCCCATCCCCACTGCTCCTCCTAGGCCCTGCACTGTTAGAGGATGATGTGACTTGTGATGGCTTCAGAGCTCACTGCTCTTTGTGTGTGGTTTTTGCCTTCAGAGGATTTTTTTTTTTTTTTTTTTTTACTATCTTTCAAACTCTTCTATTGATTTAAAAGAATAT
Source organism: Avahi laniger (assembly GCA_963575035.1). NCBI lineage: Eukaryota > Metazoa > Chordata > Mammalia > Primates > Indriidae > Avahi > Avahi laniger. The sequence goes on from CAUYSK010059912.1 coordinate 7,910, forward strand.
CTTATCCATTTTTCTCCTTGAATTTTTGGGTGTTTTGTATCCAATGCATAATGATCTCTAGTGCACTTTGTTGCTAGGAACAGAGGTCTCTGATATATTTATTTTCATTCATTTTTCTAAATGTTCCATACTTTCTGGATGGAATTTCATAGAAATATATGTCTTCCAGCTAGCATGGAGTTTGAAATGCAAAATTGAGTTTATGCACTGGATTTTAAAGTATTTTTTTTTTCATTTGTAGAAAGAGGAATGCCTTACTTGTGTTTCTAATTTTAAGGGAATCTATACCTCATTTTAGTATTATTGGGTTAGCTAGAGTTAGATCGCTGATGTCTTAGTTACGGGTAATCTTGACAAAGTTGGTGGGCACATTTAATTTTAAGAGAACACATTTTCACAGTTATGTTTTAACCAATATTTCCTATGATAAATGTTCTTAGCCTCAAGGTTATGAGTTGATAGTCTTTGGAAATATTAAAACAAAACTTTCAATATTGCAGAGAAGCACTTTGTCTTTCTGAGCAAATAGTCTAAGACAGAAATACAAATTTTACTTAATGTTTACGGCAGTTGGTATGTACATATTTCTAACCTTCTCCTTATCTAACAAGAAGCAGTAGCTGTCTGATGCTTCTTCTAAAACCCTATGTGTTAAGTTTCTTATTCTTTCAAGAGTTTCCCTGTTAAAGTTCTTTGTAGAGTAGTTATATTTTCTAGCCAAGTCTCAATTAAAGAATATTAGGCTTATAGTTATCTGTTTCCATGGAAGAAATAGGTATATTAAAAAATTGTTTAAAGAAACTCCTTCCAGGAGGGGAAAAAAACTACAAATAGGTTAAGGCAGCTAGAGGTCAAAACTCTAAGGCAGATATAGGCCTGAATGGTAGAAGCTCTGAGAAATTACAAGATACTTGTTTAAACAAATCTTACCTCCATTTCTTTCAGAAATTCATGTCAGTGAATTGTTAGAAGCAAAGGAGAATGCCACAATAATTTTAAAATCTTATTTACCTTAATTACATTTAGCTGACATTTTCTTTCATAAATAATTTCTCTCTAAAAGTGGAGAAATTTTGTCCTCCACATTGGTTTCCAAGTCCTTTCAATTGCCTATGGGCAACCTAATGCATAAAGGTGCGTACACAAGGTCAGCGTGTGTGTCCTTCTTTTGCGATACACTTAGCTCAGTGCTCGCCGCTGGTGATGGTGCTGAAGACGGACTCTTGTGGGGCTGAAATCTGTAAAAGACTGCCTCTTTTACGATTCAAACAGTGCATCCTTGTTGAGACAACAACATAAACAAATGAAACAAAATAGGCTGGTGGGTAGCTCTTAAACATCAATGTGCATACAAATCGGCTATCATGCATATAAAATACAGATTTCTGGGCCTCTGCTACGAGAGATTCAGATTCAGTAGATTTGATTTTTGAAAACACCTGGATAATTTATTTTGAGCAACACTACAATTGGAGATTATAATCAACGGTATTATGTGACAATGTGGGAGAGGAAGAAAGCAAGAACTTTGATGGGAGTTAGTCTTGGGTGAATAATTACCCAAGTGATTGGTGAAATATACCGATGCCCAGGTCTCCTCTCTAGAGATTCTGGTTACATTGGCCTGGGGTAAATCCCAGGCATTTTAAAAAATAATGTGCAGACAAGGTTGAGAATTCATTGTCCTGGAATTTAACTTCATTTCTTAAACATTGTGATTTAGCATCACTGATGACACATCTCTGTCCTTCGCAGGTGTTCGTTCTCCATGGGAATAAGTCACCACTCCAAGGTTACTGGTCTCCTCATGTTGAATAAAACAGTGTTTAATTATTGCTGGAGAACTATTTTGTTCTCATTAGATGGCAGCCATCTTTTTCTGAGCTAGTCCTGCATTCCAAGTGATTTTGCTTCTGCAACCAAATTACCCAGCCCTTGGCATCAGATTGGCTTAGCAAAATTAATGAAAACATAATTAAGCAAGCTTTCCTCAGCTGTGCCATTGAAGGGTCCTTATAAATTTTTTAAAAAATAAAGTAGTAACATAAATTAAGAGAATGATTGCTTAGACTACAAGTTAGTCTTTTCAATTAAACTTAAATTATACTTCTAATGAAGGGGATCATTAGTGATGATTTCAAATTAGAAAGCAATACTCAAAGAATAGAGCATGGGCTTTGATCTTAGAGATGGAGTTCCAAAATTTGACTTTGCAGTAGTAGATGGATAACTTTGGAGAGGATGGTAGCTTTTCTGAGCCCGAGTTTCCTCATTTATTGGATGAGAATAATAATGCTTACATGCAATGGTATGCTGGTAAATGCATAACAACTGGTCCTTTTTGGAGAGGGGGCTGATCTGTAGCATTTGCTAATTTCTGAGGTGTAAATATTCCCATCATGGCAGACTTCAAGTTACCAACAGAACTAGCTCACAAAATTCCTAAAAATTTAACAATGGGCTCTTGTGAGTACCTCTGCTTACTGAGATATTATAGTAATAAAATAATGTGTAGGATGTCTAACTCAGATGTGCTAAATATGTAGAGTGTTCCCTAATTCTATAGTTTTTAAAAATTTTAATTATTACTGTATTAAAGATATAATTGCTAACCATTTGAAAAACCAGATGCTTTATATGACAAAAAAGAGTAATACTGTTTTGTTAATCTGAGCTTGAAATGGACGTGTGTTCCTCAAAGCTTGATTAGTCCTAAACTCACCATGTTTCCCATTATGAGTCCTTGAAAATCTACATTTACATATTTAGGAGTTGTTAGATCTGTGTGAAGATTTGATTCACAAGTGTTTATTAAGCACATATTGAGTCCTCAGCATTATGCTATGTACTGTAAACTATGCTGGTAACTTCTTTGGAAAGCAAGATTTGCATATGTGAAAGTCTTATATTATCTTCAGCACTTTTCTTCTTTCTTCTCAATGACCTGGTCTCCACTCTTGGCATCCAATGCCTCTCCTTGCCTGTTTTCTGTTCTCCTACAGTCACTTCTTTTAGGAGCATTTTTTTTTTCCTGCTAAGGGACACCACTAAAAAGATAATGGTCAAATCTGACACAAGAGGATGTGGACAGGGGAGCTTAGTGGGAAGCCAGATATTTATGCGCTTATTCTCTCTTACCCTGGGCTTATTTCCACAGCTCTTACCATATACTCTAAAGAAAATCCAAACTGTTTCCAAAGCATAGCCCTGTAAAATCTGGACCCTGACTACTGCTCCAATAATAACACCAACTTGCGTTCAGTTTGTGCTCTCTAGGAGCCAGAAGTTACCCTATGTGCTGACCTGAATTAAGTCATGTAATTCTCAAAACAAAGCTCTGCAGTTTTAATCCTGCTTTACAGAAGAGGAAACTGAGACATTAGTTTAAATTCCTTGTCTGAGGTCATACCAGTCCAAAGTGACAGGAGTGAGATTTACATGTAGGCTGTCTAGTAGAGACTTCTTTCTTAAAGGACATTCAGTAAGTATAACCAGCTTTCTGAACATGGCCAAACCTGTTGCCAACAGGGTAGGTAGTGTAGCCCTCCCATGGGGAGGGACACCAAGGAAGGACTAGAAGAGATGGGCAGAGAACATTGCCCACAAATGGTCCAGGAAATGGCAAAAAAGCACCGAAAAAGAGAAGGGAAGATGAAGATGGAGTTTCTCTACATTACAGTTATGGAAGGTATATTCCAACTGATCCAAACCACATGCAGTTGTCTGTCTCACCATTGCTTTTCATTTTTAAATTAACTTTTGTGGGAGACCAGAATATTCCAAAATATGAAGGATTGCTGAACTGAAGGTAATTAAGAATAAGCAGATGCAGGAAAGCTCTGTGCTTTCCATTTGCAGGTTCAACTTTTGTAGATAATGCCAAATATTTTTCAAAATACGTTACTAAGTTACACTCCTACCAGCAGCGTGTGAGAGTTCCAGCTGGTGCAGAGTGGTGTTCTCATTGTTTTTCATTCTGGTGGGTGTGCTTTGATATTTCATGGTGGCTTTAATTTGCAGTTCCTGCATAAGGAATGATGTTGAGTTACCACTGTTTATTGGCTATTTCGATATCTGTTTTTGTGAAGTGACTATTTATGCTTTTTGTCCATTTTTAATTGGGTTGTCTGTCTTTTTTCTGTTGATTTGTAGGAATTTTGAAAATGCATTTCATCATTCTATTTTGTGGTGATGTTTAAACCTATATGTAATTAGCTAAATACAGTTTCTTCATATCTAATGCTAAGAATAGTGTTTAATACTTGTTAATTTTTAAAAAAGTAGCTGCTTATTTTTAAAATTGTTGCGTTTTCAGCACTTTGGTTCCAGACTTGCCTATTTTGCAGATATGGCATTCCTGTACTCAAAATGATGGCAAGGTAGTTATTCTAGAAAAGAGCATGCTTGTCTGACTGCCCTCCCTCTCTTCCTTTCTTTTTCCTCCATTCCTTCCCCCTCTCTTTTCCCTCTTTCTTTTTCCCTCCTTCCCCCCTTCTTTCATTCCCTCTCTTCCTTTCTTCCTTCCCCACAACAGTTTACCTTTATGTAAAAACTTTTTACTGAGTTTCTTTTTGTAAGTTTGTTCTCAGTCCATAGACCCCAACCTCTTTTCTGAAAACATTGCATAAATAGCTGTGACTCAAGTTTGTGTCATTAACCATATCAGAATTACCTTATGATGTTGCTTTCTGAGTGCTATCTTTCATAAGAGTCACTTAAAACTGCTTCTAAAATTCATTTGAAAAAGAGAGAGAGACTCCCAAATATATGCTCATTATAGAATTTCAAATGAATCATGTAATACAAAAAGAACATTGATAAGACACAAAATAACAAATAATGCTTTTCCTTCCTACGCAGGTATGCTCAATAAAGCACACCTGATACATGAACATTTAGAACTACACAAAAGATAAATGCCCTTCATTTCAACAGCATTCTCTGGATTACAAAGGAATGCACAATAGTTCTCACATTGCTTTGTTTTGCACCTCTGTGTTCATTTTGCTTATTCTGTTTTGTCTGTCTTTTCACATAGCGATTTTCCCATCTATGCTTAAAACATCATTTTATTTATAGAAAATGATTTATATATAAACTTTATAGCAAAACGTTGCATCATATAGGCTCTGTCTATCTGTAGGGGGGTAAAAAAAGAGAACACTTCTCAGACGTCATCGGGGGGAACTTTCTTTAAGAGCTTTCTCTCAGTTGCAGTGACGGATTTCCACTGATGGCTCCGTCTTCCCAACTCTGGTGTCATGCAATGTGGACAAAATGGCAGAGGGTCAACAGAACTCTACTGTCCCTTCCAAGGCTAAATCCATGTCTCTTTATTGCTGAGCTCTAACTTAATGGGGAAAAAAGCCACATTTCAAATGGAAAACACAATCTAATGCTTAATCTGCTAAAAGAAATGGCCTGAGATAAAAGGTGCTAAAAGTGTCCGCACAATTTTAAACCTCACATTCTGATAGAGAATATAGAAGAAACACAAAGCCACTTGGAATTACGGAATGCCAGTGAGAATGCACGATTTGATTGACAAACTTTGAACTAAAACGGAATAGAGAAATGGGGTAGTGGGGGAGGAGGATGAAGAGTCAAGGAACAATTGTTTTAAGGCAGGAGGAATAACAGCATATCTATATGTTGGTGGGAACAACCTACTAGAAAGGGAAATGTTGCTGATGTGGAAGAGAAAAGAAAGAATTGCTGGAGTCACATCCTTGGAGGTAGGATCTAGGCACAGGAGAGGGGCACAGAGTGCATGTTCCAAACACATAGAAGGAATGAATTATTTCCCACTGAGAGGACTTATTTTCACTTCTGTTTTTAGCATTATATGAAATCACAATATGGTATAGTGATCAAAAGCAGAATCTTGGGAGTTTAAGAGATGTGGATTTGAGTACTATTCTGGAAATGTCTTGGGCCATTTACTTAGACTCTCTATGCCACAGCCAACACACCTACAAAGTAGACATAATAATAGTGTCTCTCTCATAGGGTTTCTGGTGCTATTAAATGTGACAAAGAATTGCTTATCAAAGTGTCTGGCACACAGCAAGGGACCCCAAAGTGATAAATTCTGTTGCTAGCACTGCCTCTGCCTTGGAGCAGCAGCCCTCCCAGAACGTGGAGTCCAGGGTGCAAGTGGCATGAAGCCCACATACACTCTGAAGGAGCACAGCTTTCTCTCTTCCCTCTTTGGCACCTAATGCTGCAATAGTGCAGAGCACAGAATTCTTCGTTCCAGCCCTGCACTTCTCAGACAATTCTGAAGGAGGAGTTCCAGAGGCTAATTTCCTCTCCTTTTGGCGTTTACCATAGACTGGAGCAGATTGCAGGACTGTGGGGAACTGCCAGAGAATAGGAATTGTAAGATGGATGGGGGGTGATTTACTCCTCCACAGAGGTAACCAAGACTGTCTTCAGCAGGTGATCAATAGTTTGGTGAATTAGTGGGCTATTACCATGTCCCAAGGAACCTGAAAGCTCAAGCAAAGGTGGTATAATACTTAAAATAAATTAACAATAGTAACAAAAGTGGGCCAGATTTTAGTCTCTTAGTGTGATTGAATAAATATTTACAATTTGCCAAAGTGTATCTCCTTTCCCATCAATCAGGATTCCTCTTCAATCTACTTGTTAAAGACTTGATTTTGACAGACTATGCAGTCAAATCCAAAGCACTGATTTAGCTGTGACTAACACTTCATGTCTGATAATTTTGGTTATGTTGGGGGCAATATCATGGAAAAATAAATTATAGTCATTCTGAATTCATGTTGAGTATGTTTATTAAGTGTAAGGTCCACATTCTGGGGAAATATGGATGAGAAAAGGGATAAGTACAGGAAAGATAAAGCTATGCCCTACCTTTCTTGATTTTAAAAAATTAGCATATTCAGGAGGCACTGAGAATAAAATGACTTCATAAAATTGTTATGACAACATCCCAAAGGCTGAAGTACAGTGATATCATTAAGAGTGTGTGATACTTACACTATCAGCTATAATCATAACAAATTAATCACTTGTTTTTTTAATAACTATAGTGCCTGCCAGTCAACAATAACATTCCTCAATTCAATCATTGTAAATAGTGCCTTGATAGCAATATTTCACGTGTTAAGTTTATCAGTGAAGGCTCATTTTCAGTCAGCATCTTCACATAGTTATGATCATAATCAAGTCATAGGCTCAACCTTAAACAAATGTAAATTCTCTGTATTTGACTTATAGATCATAAATTTTCTGTTACATTTCTTGTTTTGGTCTTTAGCTGTGTTGTAATTACCTTAATTCTTTTCTTACCTTCATATTGTATCATAACGACATGGAAAGATAATATCTAAAGATAATTTTCAAGGCTGAGGGTCTTTTACTCATTATAAAGTCTTCCATATTTTGATACTTGCCAAGTATCACAGGTTGGCTAATTCTTGAAGGTTCAAGGAAATAGCCATCAGCTGGGAGTGGGGTGTCACTGAGGGCTTCTCATGCCTCCTGAACCTAAATCCTGCCTTCAATATAATGCCAAGAGGTAGCATCAGTGTCTGGCATGAGATGTGTCAGTTTCCCCTCTAGAGTCAATGGACAAACATGTAACTATGCAGAGTTAGAGACTTAATGTATTTTACTTAATTCTTTGAACCACCCCCATAAGGTCAGTATAATTATCTTCACTTTATTGATTTAACAAATGGAGAAACAGGCTCAAAGAATTTAACTGAGTGGCTTTCCCACAGTTGGTAAAATTGTGGGCAGGCCACGCCATCTCTAGTTTCTCACTCTGGATCTAGTGCTTACCATACTCTATCACTTTAGCCACAAGTCTCACTTTTTGTTCTTGGAAGATGGCACATACCAGTGCTTCATATTTCCACTCTTGCCTTTGCCTATGGGCTGATTCATTTGTATATTATTTATTCATTCATTCCACAAATGTATATGAACCCCTACTAGGTTCTAGGCATTCTGCTAGCCAGTGGGGATACGGCCATGAACAAGAGATACATGGTTCTTGCCCTCGTGAAGTCTATTTTTTAGTGGGAAACCGAACACCGAATAAGGAGACAGCATATGAGCTGAGTGATGCTAAGACATTGGGGGAGGGGGAGAGATTCTGTAAGGGAAGAATCTGGCTCAGATTATCCTTGAGCTGCAAAAGGCTCCTCTCATGACTCTGTCTTGTCATTGTGTCACATTTGCAGAAATACCAGTCTGACTTCCAAAAATAATCAAAAATCAATTAAAATTTAGTACAGTTTCATGACAAAATGCCAAAGAGGAATTTACAACACAACATGATACGAATAACACTTATCAAATACATACTACGTGCGAAGCACAGCACCTACATCGGGTAGAAACTATTAATGCCTCTGTTTTATAGATAAGGACACTAAGCCCCAGGGAGATAAGGTAACCAAGCTGTAACCAATCCAGCTGTTTCTGTACCTCACTTCTGTTTTCTGCACGTCACTTCCCTTTTTCTGTCTGTAAATCCTTTCTGACCGCACAGCAGCCCTGGAGTCTTTCTGAACCTATTCTGCTTCAGGGGCCTGCCTATTCATGAATCATTCTTTGCTCTATTAAACTCTGTTAAATTTAATTTGTTTAAAGTTTTTCTTTTAACAGTAATGTCTAAAGTTTGTCTTTTAGTGGTAGTTATTGTCAGAATTGAATTATAGTAAGCTCAGTGGGGTGGAGATGGAACAGAGGCCATGGAAATGGCTATTGTAATGACAGAACTTTCGGGGGAGACTGTTTAAAGCCACAGGAACCGGAAACCTCCTCTATGAAAAGCCCTGGTGTTTGGCTGCCTCTGATGCTCACCAGGAAGGGGCTGTGGTGGGAGGGGGGGAAGGTGCCATGGGGAGGGGGTGGTCCTGCTGTTCCGATGGATGTCCCCAGACTGCAGGCTTTCTGGGTAGTAAGTCAAACTCTGGGCTTCATACAGTCCCAGCATCTCAGCTGCTTCATTTATGTGCTGTGAAGATACATAAACTGCAGGTTATTTACTTTTTGTTTTGTTCTTCCGGCATCCAGTATGCTCCTGGCACAAGCAGCCTGCCCTTGTGGTGGGTGGGGAGGGTGGGCAGGTTGTGGGAAGGTGGCAGGTGACAGAACAGTTAGTAGGGGCCACGAATTATATTACTTGTGGAACTTTTGTCCCACAAAATAGTTTTTCCAAGCAAATGTAGATGCATTTTCTCAGACAGTTAGTTAAGCAAAATGCACTGAGAACAACTTGTGGGCTTTCCTGGGGGTTTGCACTCAGCATTTGAATCTGAGGAAATTATCTATGAATAATTTAATATTTTGGAATGTTACCTGAGAGCTGAGACTCTGGGCTACTAATTAGCCACCCAGAGCCAAGAAGCTTTTTGTGCCATTCTTACTATATTAATAAAAGCATCATCACATAAGATGATTTTCAAAGAACAAACCTTTAGCAGTATTTTATGATATTCTGTGTGGGCTTCTGCATGTAACTGGCTGCGAGGCAAGAGATATTTAAATGTGGAATTGACACTACAGAATAAAGCTTAGAGAAACACTGCCTGTGTGGGGGCTTTGTGCATTTTGAAAGATTTTGCAGTCAGAAGAGAAACTGATTCCTTACTGACAGTCACATGAATGTGTCTTAATTGCTTACTTGCCCACACAAGCCACTGGAACATCTGAAGAGATGAGTCCTTCCAGCCACAAGTAGGTTGGGACCCTCTGTCTGTATCTCGCTGCTCCTCTGCCTGGTCATCGTGAGCAGTGAAGCATCTTGAGACTAAACATCGGCTGGCAGCTGGTGTAGGGGGTGTCCCAGCCACTCACTAGCTTTGTAACCATAAGAAGTCACTAGTTGCGATAATTGCTCATTCATGTTTCTCGACCCTGTCCTCCCAAACAACCACCACCAATGTTCCTCCCGCTTCTCGACATGGCTGGGGAATAAGGATGTGGCCTAGAGATGTATTTGAATTGACATCCTGGCTTTTGCTCACTCACTGTGACTCTATTAGCTTACACAGCTTCTTTTTTTTTAACTTCTTTTTAATTTCAGCATATTATGGGGGTACAGGTGTTTAGGTTATGTATGTTGCCCTTGTCCCCTCTCTGCCCCCAAGTCCGAGCTTCAAGCGTGTCCATTCCCCGGATGGTGCGCATCACACTTTTTGTGTATGCATATATCCGTCCCCTCCTCCTCCTCCCTCCTCCCCCTTACCTGACATCCAATAGATGTTATTCTTATATGTGCACTTATGTGTTGATCAGTTAATACCAATTTGATGGTGAGTACATGTGGTGCTTGTTTTTCTATTCTTGGGATACTTCACTTAGAAGAATGTGTTCCAGCTCTTTCCAGGAGAATACAAGAGGTGCTATATCACCATTGTTTCTTAAAGCTGAATAGTACTCCGTGGTATACATATAACACATTTTATTAATCCACTCATGTATTGATGGACATTTGGGTTGTTTCCACATCTTTGCAATTGTGAATTGTACTGCTGTAAACATCCAGGTTCAGGCATCTTTTTCATAGAGTCTCTTTTGTTCTTTTGGGTAGATGCCCAGTAATGGGATTGCTGGATGAAATGGTAATTCTGCTTGTATCTCTTTAAGGTATCTCCATATTGCTTTCCACAGAGGTTGCACTAGTTTGCAATCCCACCAACAGTGCATGAGTGTTCCTGTCTCTCCGCATCCATGCCAGCATTTATTATTTTGGGATTTTTTGATAAAGGCCAGTCTCACTGGAGATAAGTGATATCTCATTGAGGTTTTGATTTGCATTTCCCTGATGATTAGAGATGTTGAGATTTTTTCGTATGTTTTTTGGCCATTATTCTGTCTTCTTTTGAAAAGTTTCTGTTCATGTCCTTTGCCCATTTTTTGATAGGGTTGTTTGATTTTTTCTTGTTGATTTTCCTGAATTCTAAGTAGATTCTAGTTATCAGCCCTTTATCAGATTTGTAGCATGCAAAAATTTCCTCCCATTCTGTAGGCTGTCTGTTTGCTCTTGTGACAGTTTCTTTGGCTGTGCAGAAGCTTTTTAATTTGATCAGGTCCCATTTATTTATTTTTGTTGTTGCCGTGATTGCCTTTGGGGTCTTCTTCATAAATTCTTTGCCTAAGCCAGTGTCTAGAAGAGTATTTCCAACATCTTTCTCTAGAATTCTAATAGTTTCACTCCTTAGGTTTAAATCTGTTATCCAGCGTGAGTTGATTTTTGTGAGAGGTGGAAGGTGTGGATCCTGATTTAGTCTTCTACATGTGGCTATCCAGTTTTCCCAGCACCATTTATTGAATAAGGATTCTTTTC